>OY725201.1:5669193-5681693 GCA_963241965.1 Tortrix viridana | reverse complement strand
CTGTTGTTAGTATATTCAATATGTGTATGCCAGGATAGGCGTTGATCCAGCATGACCCCTAGATATTTGCTTGAAGTAACTTTAGTTAATTGGACACAATTACAAGTTGAATTATTATTTAAGTTACAGGAATGAATTTTAAGTTGAAAGTTACTCGATGGTTGAGTGCTTATGTTTTTAGTAAAACAGATGTAGGTGGTTTTGGAGGTATTAAGTGTTAGAAGGTTAGAATTGAGCCAGGAAATGACTTTATTCAGTCCATTTTCGGCATTCTTAAAAACGGTGTTCCATGACTCACCATTAAACACGATAACTGTGTCATCTGCATAAGAGAATACACAACCACCTTCTACGCTCATATTGGTCAGGTCATTGATATAAATTAAGAATAAAGTCGGTCCCAGTACGCTTCCTTGAGGGACACCGAAAGAGATGTCTGAGCACTGACTTACATAAGCATCAACCTTAACCCGCTGACCTCGACCATGTAGGTAGTCACTCAGCAAATCCAGTGGTTTACCTCTGACTCCGATGTGTTCCAGTTTCTGTACCAGAATGGGAAGAGAGACAGTGTCAAATGCCTTCTTAAGGTCCAAGAAGACTGCCATGCACCTGTCACCCTTATCAACTTGTTTCGTTATTAGGGAAGTAAGTGCAAGTACAGCATCCTCTGTAGAACGTCCTTGTCTAAAGCCAAATTGTGAATTGGATAAAATCTCAAATTTATTTAAATATGATGTCAACCTGTTATTTATTAGTTTTTCTATAATTTTGGAAATTGCGGGAAGAACTGAGATGGGTCTGTAGTTGTTGGCATCGTCTCTCTTACCACTCTTGTACACTGGCGTGACTATGGATTGCTTAAGCGCAGAGGGGAAGACCCCTTTTGCAAAACATAGATTGGCTAAGTGACTAACCACTGGGACAATAAGAGGTCTAGCGAGCTTAAGGAATTTCGTAGGAATGTTATCAGGGCCTGGGGCACTCTCTGACTTAAGGCTCATAAGGACTTTATCTACTCTGACTTAAGGCTCATAAGGACTTTATCTACTTCCTGAGGGTCAGTATCATTAAGGACAAAAGACGAAGGATTTGACTTTACTTGTTGTTTAAAGTTACTGTACGGAGATGATGTACCACGGACAACGATATCATGAGCCAAATTCTTACCTACATTAGCAAAAAAATTATTAATATGGTTGACAGATTCATACGGAGAGGATTTGCTATTTAAAAGGTCATTATTACTAGTTTTATCTACTTTGTAATGCGTAATTGCTTTAATTGATTTCCAAAGAGCTTTTGGGTTTTTTAATGATTTATCTAATTGCTCTCTTTCATATTTTCGCTTTAACTTCTTAGTTAGGTTATTGCAGTAATTGCGATATCTCGAGTATGTAATTTTCAGGATCTGGTTTTCCGGGTCCGATCGGAGATTTAATTGCATTTTGTTTCGATTTTTAATACAGCGTAAAATACCAGGAGTAATCCATGGTTTAATATTTCTTTGACTTTTAGGGATATGTTTTATGGTCTTACTTTCTAATAGTGAACTATGAATTTTATTTATTAATTGTTCAGTTACAAAGTGTGGGTCATTGCTGGATAGAAGACTATCAATGTTTTTGTCAAGTAAATTAGTAACAGCATTATTGTAGTCATAAGACTCAATTGTTTTGACAGTTGTTGCAGCTGTTTTACAGCCTGTTAAACATAGGAAGATGGTGTGATGATCCGTAACTGATGTGTTTAGGATGGCAGTAAAGGCCGATAGTTTATTCCTTTCAATTTTTAACATGAAGTGGTCTAAACAGCTATTATCTCTTGTAGGTAGTAAGTGTGCAGGAAGTAAGCCATATGTTGAAAGCATGTTTAGATATAGTTCCCTGTTCAAGGTTTCATGTGATGGTTCGTGCTGACGAGGAATGAGATTTATATTAATGTCCCCAGTTATTATTATATTTTTATAAGATTTAATTGTTTCTAGGTAGGTATTGAGGGAATAGATGAAGGTAGACGCATTGGTGTTTGAGGGGGAGCGATAAATACCGAGAATTATAGTATTATTTATTTTTATTTCTATGCTTGAAGCATGATCAAGTTTAATCTCACTAACATTAGCTTTCAAAAGGTTGTGTACGTAGATAACTACACCATCATTTTGGTTTAGGTTATGAGTAGTAGATAATGATGTGTAGTTAGGAATAAAGGGTATACGTTTATAGTCGTTTATTCTACATTCTGTTAATATTATGATGTCTGTGTCGAAATTTAGTTGCGAGAGCGTAATAAGAAAGTCATCAAAATTACAGTAAATGCTCCTGATGTTTTGCGAGATTATTTTTAATTTTTTGTCAACGCCGGGAATATGGTATTTAAGGTCCTGAATATCACATTTCACAGAATATGCAACTGCAATATCATCTAGTTCATTTATAGCATTTAGTTGACTATCCATTATTTAACGATAAAATAGAAGCAGAGTGTATATAAATGAGGGTGTATGTCTGTTTGTAGAATAGGTTGGTCGGATTCAGTGAAGAATAAAGCGAATAAAGAGTTAAATAACATAGGTTAAATGTGTAAGTTATGTTAAATATCAAGTAGGTACTAGTGTTTAACTTTTCGAAGCTTATGTGTGTATTTTTAAAGTGTGTGTGTTTGTGTGTCGAACAAGACCTGCGTGTTGACTTGTGTGCTCGAACGTGTGTAAGTGTGGCTAAGTTACAAACTTGAGTATATACTATTAATACTAACATTATTTGGTGTAAAATTACGTCATTAGTACTCAAGATACAAAGGAAGTTATCAAGTGCTGTATACTTTAAAAATAGTCACTTTTCGTTAGAAAGACTATGAATTTGGGCTTCATTATTAATAAGGATAATGCGAGAGTTGTCGTCTTTCCTTAGGTAAACTTTACCGTACGCCGTCCAGCAGTATTTGTACAGACCCGCCTTTTTGAGTTCCCGTGCGAGGAAGTGGAGCCTCGCGGCCTTCGGGGTCAGCTGCTCAGCGACGAAGATCGGCGTGTCTTCGGAGGTTCTAAGTCCAAGGTGTTTCGCACAAAGGCTTGCCCTATGCTTGACGTTAAACACCTTACACAATTTCAACACTTCGTTTTTTAACAGAGTTGAAGAGGTTTCCATGATGATAGGTGTATTCGGTGACCCTTCCTTCTTTCCTTGAACTCTGTAGATGTCCTTGATGTCACTTTCTTTGATCAGGCACCCAATAGTGTTTGTGAGGCCGACAGCCATACTTATTAATTCGTCCTTTGTCTCGTTTGCTAGTTTGGGCACATTTCTAATTTCAAGATTAGTTTTCCTACTGTCTCTTTGAAGGTCTTCTAATCTATTCTCTAAAATTGTGATGTATTTCCTGTCTTCGACAATCTGATCTTCCAAAGTAGAGACTTTCTTTTTAAATTCGTCATATTGAGCAGACAAAAACACGACGGAATCCTCAATATTCCGATTGGTTTGCTGAATTTCCTTTAGCGTGTCAGAGTTTTTCTTTATCTCCGAAAGTTGTTTTGCCATCATGGACGCAAACATTTGACGCATCTCTTCCTTAAAATTTGCAAGGTCAACCGCGGTTTTGTCCTCTCGCTTTTTTTGACCTCGAGTTGTTATAACGAGGTCCTTGGGCGGAGTAGCATTATGCGCTCCCAGTCTATTCTCGTCGGTCTCGGACCTCGATTTTTCAGTGGGGCTATTCATTTGTACTAGGCGCCAATGAATACAAGATGTGCAGTGCCAAAAATCTGTGCGAGCGAGTAGTTATGGCGACGTCAGGCGATTTGGAATTCCGGAAAGATCACAAGCGCTTACAGCGCTTTAGCGACAGCGAAGTACACTTGTTTCGCGGCAGTTGGTCAGGTGCTGCGAACGCGCTCCGCGCATGCGCTGGGATGGGTAGCCGCGAGTCGACAGCAATTCTCGGAATCGACCGTGATCAATGGTTGCGGTTTTGTAGATGTTGTTTTTTGATATTGTACTTCACTGTTTGCGTTAATTAAAAATATTGTACTACTTTTATATTTGGCAAATTATAGGGAATCTAATGGTATATAATAACACTTGTTTTGTTTGAATATTCCTACTAAAACTAATTTAAAAATGCGGAGCCGCGGCGGAGCGATCTAGCCGCGGTGACGATCGGAGGAGAAGAGGATATGGTTTAATATGGTTTAACAAAGAATGCAATACATCCTAGTTATTTAAATAATTTAATCCGAAAGACGTCCACTGCTGGACATAGGCCTCCCCCAAGGTTTGCCACAAGGACCGGTCCTGCGCCGCTTGCATTCATCGGTTTCCCGCAATCCTAACCACCTCGTCGGTCCACCTTGTTGGAGGTCTGGCCTTGCTGCGTTTTCCGGTTCGCGGACGCCACTCGAGAACTCTTCGGCCCCAACGGCCATCTGTTCTGCTAGCGATGTGCCCCGCCCACTGCCACTTAAGTCTAGCTATTCTTATTTACATATTGGGAATTCATTTCAGAGCAAGTAACTTTTCACGTATAATCAATCAGATTTGAAACTTAAATTAAGGTACTAAGGTTGAAATTGTAAAACTATGTGGTTAATATAAAGCCTCGGCCTGGAAAAGGGTTAAGTTAAAATATTGACTATGTCCACCTTGGGTACAATACAACAACAATACAATAACTCTTTATTGAACACCACATACAGCAAGAACAAGAAATACAACAAGAAAGAGAAGTGTTACATAGTGAGTCAACAGGCGGTCTTATCGCTAAATAGCGATCTCTTCCAGACAACCTACGGTACGTTCCACTGAACGCCCGCAACGATCGTAACACGCTCTGTATCATTCCACCTAAGGCCCGTGGTCGTCGCGAGCGATCGCTCGACGACATAGATGACGTCACTGTTCGCGACCACATCGCGCCCACTTCGCCCATAAAATATTGGTGGGTCAGAGTGAGCACACAGCGCTCAACATGGGCGTTCCACCTTCGCCTACAACGCCCGCGGCATTTTTACGTTAGTGGAACGGCAATTTCAGCGGTCGTGGTCGATGGCGTCGCGTGTTTAGTGGAACGTACCCCTTGAAAGTCAAGGCGAAAGAATTTTTGAAATCGGATGAGTAGGGTGATGACACCAGTAATGGACAGTGACCAATGATGGACACATGATTCTTATTTTGAAGAAGATAAGGGTTATTCATTTGTTTTGCAACAATAAATTATAACCGTATGATCTTTGAATTAAGGTTGAAGTGTCTATTATTGGTGCCTGCCAGCTTAAAGTGTCCAACACTGGTGCCATCACCCTAGTTTCGGAGATTACCTCGTATGTACGTACACCCAAACTTACAAACTTTATCTCTGTATAATATTATAGCTTCTGCCCGCGACTCCATCCGCGTAGAAGTCGTTTATCGCTGCTCCCTCGGGAACTTAAATTTTCCGGGATGAAAAGTAGCCTATGTGGTAATCCAGGGTATAAGCTATCTCCACTCCAAATTTCATCTAAGTCCGTCCAGCCGTTGCAGCGTGAAAGAGTAACAAACTAACACACACACAAACTTTCGCATTTATAATACATATGTGTACGAGGATAATAATGTAGGGACGGCAATTTTTTTACAATTTAATTAGTTAAGTAATCAAACTTTTTATAATAATATTCTAAATTAAAAAACTACAGAACAGATTTTAAAAAAGATTTCACCATTTAATAAAGCTATTTTATTCAGGAGTAACATATAGGCTAGGTATATTTATTTTATATGGTATACAGCTGAATTTGTAATAGAATACAGGAACCAATTTTTCTTACTCCCTGGACAAAATTAAGTCTAACTATACGTGTGATAGTAATTACTTTATTCCTGCGGGCCTAATATGGTCACGTTTATCGCGTGACAAAACGTGGATAAAGCATCCGTCACTTTCTGACACGTATATAAGCGCGAGAGTGACGGATGCTTTATCCACGCTTTGTCACGCGATAAACACGGCCATATTAGGCCCGCTGAATTATTTAATAATAAAAGGTTAATAAATAGTACTACCTAACCTCATGGTCACCCTACACTTGAGGTTCATACGCCAGTTACATTTGACAAGTCGGCACAGATTTAAAATTGTAATAAGGTTGTGAATATTTATTTTAGGAAACAGTTGTTTTAAAGAGGTCTTATTGCTAAACTAACCTTTTAGATTAACCAGGCGTAGGGTGACAATAATTTCAGTTGAAAATTAAATCCTAAATTAAAATTAATTTTCCAACGATTACTGTGTAAGAAAAATTTATTCCTGTATAATTATACAAATTCACTCTGTATTTTAACTTATTTTACAGAAGCGGAGCAAGGGCGGGACGCTAGTAAATAAATAAATAAAACTAAGTCTTGAAAATAGGATATATTTTTCGGTATAGTACACTTGTATTTATTCAACCACGACTACGCCTTGAGACTAGAATCTAGTCGCTAGATATAGTAGGAATTTTACATAATATCTGAATCCACTTTATTAAAATACTTTATCTTTCAAACATTGCATGGTATATACTCCGTGTTTGATTTGTAAACTCCAACCGCAAAAGATCAGTGCAAATTACATGTAATATATAACAAAATAATTTCATACTATACTGGTTGAGTATTTTTTTTTAAAAACAACTCTAACGCTTAACGGGACCTATTACAAAGCCGTCCATCCTAACTTTAAAGAGCTGTGTCTTTTGAACCGTAAAAGATAGCCCCTAGTTTTTTTTTGGCAGAAAATGTGAAATAATGGTGGATTTCTTAACAAATAATAAAAAAACCGGGCAACAGCATTTCGCACCGTGCTCAGTGCAGGGTTCCGTCGCCATTCTTACAAACACAAACAACAATGCCCAAATACCGTGAATTTTTTCACATATTAATTAACTAATTTTCTACTTAAAGTTATCATAGGTGATTTTCAGTTGGTATAAACATTTTAGTCGCCTGTAACTCAAGAACCAGTGATGTCTACTTAGTCGTGATAGTTTTCCTTTTAAATTCGTTATATGCGCTTTCATTTAAGATATTTTTCAGATTTTTAGTTTTGGCTGTAACACTATTGGGGGGACACTTGACTGTACCTAACAAAAATTAGAAAAATTGTTTTTACAAACATGCAATATTTGAAAGACCTATCCAACGATACCCCACACACCATGAGATAGACGAGAAAAAAAAATCCATCCCCACTTTACGAGTAGGGGAGGTACTCTAAAAATTTTTTTTTGCCGGATTTTATTTTACCTCTTTGTCGGTGTGGCTAATATGTATGGCTAATATATTCATGCCAAATAATTATCAGCTTTCTAGGTAGGTACTGAGTGTCAGAACTAAGCGGCGGAGCGGACGGATGGACAGACGGCCGGACATGACGAAACTAGGGTTCCTTTGACTACGGAACACTAAAAACGGCCGAGAAGTAGGTACTCTGTTGTGTGGCAAGACCACAATTTCTGTGGTCTGTGGACGAGACGGAACCTAGATTTAGATTAGGAAGCTGTGCGTGCAATTTAATCATCGTCTCTACTGGAATTCATAGAGACAATCTCAAAAATAGTCCATTTAGTAGATTCGGGTAATTCTTCTGGCTAAAAGGATTTTACAACTCTTATTTAATCTGGGTTGGTCAAACGATTGCGGGTTCTAAAATACACGCAGAGCCATCTATCGATAGACAGTGACTTTTAGCTGTTTTAAACTACCGCTAGCTTCGTAGGCAGGGTCACTACCAACTTGCTAACCGCGTCGTCGTCTAGAATAGAATAGAAAACCTTTATTTCAGGAAACGAGGGCCATATTTACACAAACATCAGACTAATATACATAACATTATATAAAAACTTAAAACTGAATAATAAGTGAGAAATATGTCAACTACTGTCATCTAGCGGCAGGTAGAATTACTATAACGCTTACAGTACTAAAATAGCACTGCCATCTACAAAGCCACCTACAAAGGGCGCTCGGTGGGCGTAGCCCCCCGCATTAAAAAAACTGCATACTGACTCGTACAACCACTTGGGTAGGTTCGTTAGTTACCTTGTGACCCCACAGAGCGGAAATAGAAGCCGCGGAAGCTGTCAAAGCTGTCGCGGGGCTTCGTCGACTCACCCTTGAACCCTTCCCCGTGCACAAAACTAAATGCTACCAGAAATGTAGGTTAGGTTAGGTTAGAATCGCGACCATATTGCAATTTGAAATATGTGATAATTAAAAAAATATATACCACATGACAGTTATACAATATGATTTTTATTTCAAATGGTGATTATACCAAATGATGTTTATAATAAATAAGGGATATGCCAAATGATAATTATATAAAATAAAAATAGATATTTTAAAATTATACCAATCGTTTAATATATACAATGAGTGATTATATCCTTTGAAATTATATCCTTTGATATTACTTCCACTCTTCTTTTGTCAGGGTTCGGGTTAGTAAATTTGTTTTCGCGTGGTTTTTGAACTCTTTATTTTTGTTGTCCCAGAGAGTGGGATGTGATTCAAAAACAGTAATTAAACTTCAGCTGGTGACCAGTTTTTTGTTTGTTTGGCTACTTTTGGCGGCAACGTAAGTTGTCAACTTATCGGTTTAATTCGGTAACTTGTGTGACGATTCCGTGAGTAAACTCGAACGTGTAATTTTCCAACTTACGCAAGTATTTAAGAAATTACAATAAGTTACTTTACAAAGAGCGTTTACATTTGCAAATTTATCGTAAGTTAATTACGTAAGGGACTTACGTGACTAAAACTTACTAGTGTAAGTGCGGCCTACGGTATGTCGCTAATCGGATTCGTTCCCTGGCCACTGATGTGCTCGTGTTTATCGATGTGGTTTTATTGATTTTACATCCGTCGCTTTCTAACCAGTGGGTAAGTGCGAGGGTGACAGATGCTTTATCGTCGTTTATCCACCGCGATAAAGGCGATCAGTTTTAAAACGCAAAGAACATCTGCGGTAAATATTCGACAGTGGCTATGGTTGTTCACACTTGCGAGGTTCTTGCAAGTTAAGTAACGCGCAATGCGTTCGGGCATTTCGCAGTTTTCTTGCAGGTGGGATCGAGGCCACAGTAGAATTATTTCCAATTGGAGATTAATTTAAGAGTATCCGTTCTTATGCACTGCACGACCATTTATCCTTTACTATCTTTCCGCCCTCGCCTCGCCTCGGTTAATATAAGTTAAAATATAGTCTATGTCCACCCTGCGGGCTTAACATGCATAGACGAGATAAAATTTGACAGGTGCTAGGGAAATTAATACATCAATTCCATATTCTAACGTAAGACTAGGCTTAGCGTAGGCTTTTTGCTAGGTAGGTTTGGCGTAGGCTTTTTATTTATTTTTATTTAGACTGAACGCTTAAGGTTTAAAATAAAAGTTCTTGAATGAACCAGAGTTCAGCCAAGAATCTCGGTCTCGTCGTGGCTTCTCGGCTCTTCTGGGACGATCGATATCTGAGGTGAGTCGCAAGGTACTTTGTTTGATGGCATTGCTGTCTCTTTCTCTGATTCAGTCAAGAATCTCGGTCTCGTAGTGGATTCTCGGCTCTCCTGGGATGACCAGATATCTGAGCCGAGTCACAAGTCCCACTAAGTACCAAGACGTTACTCGAGCAAGCACTGGTGCTGGCCACAATTGATTATGGTAATGTGTGCATAGATAATGTCAACCAGGACTCCCTCAACCGCTTAGATCATCTTCTCAATAATAGCTTAGGATAGGTACTTTTTATTTTTGGCCTTTGTAAATACGATCATATTTTTTTTTCGCCACCAACTCAACTGGCTTCCAATACGTCCACGTAGTTCATTAAGGATTTTGCGCTCTCTCTTGTCTATTCTGTTCGAGCCCTCTGCCCCAGAATACCTCAAATTTAAATTTATATGTCCCTCGGCCAGGGTTTGAATTACGTTTCTCCACTCTCTAAAACTCAAATTTTAATAAAAATGGACTGTTCCCGAGGGAGCATCGATAAACGACTGCGCGGACGGAGTCGTGGGCAAATGCTAGTAGATAGGCTATATTTTAACTTATATTAACCGAAGCGAAGGCGGTCGCTCAATACTATAAATATTAAAGAGGTAAAATTGTGTGTTTGTTTGTATGTAGGGGTACTCTGCTTTATGCTTACTTCCGGCATTTATCACGCAAGCGTCCGGTACAAGTATCTTGAACGAAGCCAATCTTCTTGCGACAATTCTTCTTCGGCATTTTTAATCATGTTTTTAGTTAAAAAATTAAGTGACTATAATCCAAACCATATTACTTAATAGCAATTGATCACTTTAGGGCTATTGTCAATGACTTGTTTTGCAGCACAGCGTAAAAATGGTTGAATAATAATATTAAAGGCTACGTCAAATAGCCAGCGCGGCGCGGCGCGCTCCCGGCGCGGCGTGGCATTCACACTGCAGGAAAACATCGCGTCGCGCGCGACGTGTTCTCTCGCAATTTCGATCCAAGTTAACACATTTTTGTAGCTTTTATGGCCCAAATTATATAGAACTGGACGTTCTCTTACACAATCTGCAAATTTTTCTACTTGGTTTGACCTGCCGACTCTTAAGCAGAGGGTCGTGGGTTCCAACCCGGGCTCGCGCCTCTAAGTTTTTCGGAATTTATGTGCGAAATATAATTTGTAAAATTTACCATGAGCTTTTCGGTGAAGGAAAACATCGTGAGGAAACCTGCACACACCTGCAAAGCAATTTGACGGTGTGTGCGAAGTTCCCAATCCGCACTGGGCCCGCGTGGGAACTATAGCCCAAACCCTTTCGTTGTGAGCGGAGGCCTGTGCCCAGCAGTGGGACGTATATAGGCTGGGTTTTTTTTTAAATATTTATATACATTTTTTACATCCATGGTCACAAATAAACTGTAAATTTGTAAACAAATACAACGTGAAAATCACGCCGCGCCGCGCCCGGCTACGTGTTGACTATGTGTGACGGCCTGCATGCAACTCCTTGTTAATTTCCATTCGCCACGCTACTGTCACGCCGCGCCAAGCCGGCTGTTTGACGAAGCCTTAAAATTCTCCGAAATTGGGAGGTGATGGTATTTATGTGGAGCCTGTGAAGGTTAACCGACTGATATTTGACAACAGATTTGACAAGCTTTTAACTCGACAAACGTCTTAACAGTTATAACCTGAAATTAATATAATAAGTACAAAGCATAGAAGCCTGACTATACGATGATCTTTGCCACAGACATCTTTCTCTACTTTTTAGATTACGCACAGGTGATGGTACCAGTGTTGGACAATTTAAGCTGACAGGCACCAATAATGGACACTTAGGCCTTAATTCAAAGATCATACGGTTATAACTTGGTTGTCTAATAATAAATGAATAGCCCTTATCTTCTTCAAAATAAGAATCGTGACGTGTCCATCATTGGTCCTTATCCATTACTGGTACCCATTGAGTACATACACCAGGAGATGCCTTACGCGCAATTCCCTAACCACAAGTCTGTCGTTTTTTGGCGGAGGCAAGTTGACACATAAACCGCTAACACACAAATGCAAAAATTGCTCTTATTCTTGCGCACTTATACCAATAAAAAACATAAACATTAATTGAAATCACGCACACAAACAAACAAAATATGTAATCAACACGTGCGTACACGAATTACAATTCATATGCAAAAAATTGCAACCGACGACCTTTTCTTATTTACGGCTTTAATAATGAGTTATATATTATTTAAAAAGGCGTGGTAGCCTAATGGTTTGACCTGCCGACTCTTAAGCAGAGGGCGTGGTTTCGAATCCGGGCTCGCACCTCTAAGTTTATCGGAATGTATGTGCGAAATATAATTTGTAAATTTACCATGAGCTTTTCGGTGAAGGAAAACATCGTGAGGAAACCTGCACACACCTGCAAAGCAATTTGACGGTGTGTGCGAAGTTCCCAATTCGCACTGGGCCCGCGTGGGAACTATAGCCCAAACACTCTCATTGTGAGTGGAGGCCTGTGCCCAGCAGTGGGACGTATATAGGCTGGATTATTATACTTTTATTTTATTGGCACATTCAAACAGAAAAACAAGAAATATAGTAAACATGTATTTATTGAACGACTACGTGTTGGCGGCGGCCGCGGGCTCCGCGTCGTCGTCGTCGCTGTCGTCGTCGCTGTCGTCGTCGTCGTCGGACTCCGTCTCGTCGTCGGAGTCGCCCTCGCCGCCGCCGTAGTCCCCTGAATTAATAAATTAAACGATTAGTGATTGCACCAGTAATGGACACGGACCAATGATGGACACAGTCTTATTCTGAGGAAGATAAGGGTTGCACCAGTAATAGACAGTCGCCATCATATATATTGCAGCAAACAAGGTGCTCACAAATATCTGAACACGACTCTATTATCAAGGCGTTAGAGTGCATGTTCAGATAGTTTGACCACTCTGATATGTACAGATATATTTGATAGCGAACTGGACAAAGACCAA
>OY725201.1:5466693-5664193 GCA_963241965.1 Tortrix viridana | reverse complement strand
GAAACTTCGATACCGCGATGTAGAACATTAGTTACGCTGAGTGTCGCTGGTGGCGCTGCCCGTATTTAGTTGTCTTCTATTTGCTGCGTGTTGTAGCTAGATGTCGCTAGTCGCTACACCGTACAATATAATGTACACGTGTGTAAGTTTGTTCATCTGTTCACTCGTAGTGTATACTATCCGTATCCATTATACAGGGTGTCCAGCAATAAAGGGCACAAACGAATAAGGGTGAAGCTACATGATTTTATCACGGCAAAACATAAAATAAAGGTGTTGTTTTAATTTTGCATAAAGTTTACAATAATTATTATTGTAAACTCTATACAAAATATTTTTTTCCGTGATAAAATCACATGTAGTTTCCCCCTTATTCGTTTTGTGCACCTTATAGCTGGACACTGTATTTTAACAAATGAGGTGTCTTTGGTTTCGTTAAATTCGTGACGTCATATTAAATCCAACATTTGATTTGACATGCATAAAATTAATAGCGAACATTCTTTATACAGGGTGACCTCGAATTGGTAATACAAATTCAAAGTACTACAGAGAGCTTCCCTAAACCAATCGCTTCTACGAGGTCTCACGCTTAATTTTAAAACATAAGTACTTTTTTTTAAGTTTTCTAATTATCCCATTTTTTTTTGCTTAAATTGGTTACCCTACCATTACCTTTAAAATGAAAGAGGTTTAAAGTATTTCAAATGAACACTTTCCTCTTTGGTTCGTTATCTGACACATCATTTATGATAATAGCGTATCTTGATTAGTAAATTGTCACTTGTCTTGTCAAAGAAAGTAAGAATTTTCGTATTTAATTAAGATAGTAATTAAACAAAATGCCCCGAGCTTATCCTTATACGAATATTCAGCGAATGGATATGTTATCTTTTTATTTTACGTCACGAAGTACCGTACGAACTCAAGCATTGTTTCATGAACGACACCCTGACTGCCCAACTCCTACTCGTGTTCTAATAAACTCCATTGTCCAAAACTTAAGAGATTTTGGACAGTTTACTGTCCCAGTGCACGCTCAAGCTCCGGGCCGGCGGCCGCGGTACTCGCAGACGTTTTGGAGACGAGTTCTCGATTATTTTAGCCACCACCCAGAGGCGAGCTCAAGGGACGCTGCCGCAAGATTCGGAACGAGCCAATGGTTTATTTGGCGATTACTGAATGCTGAAGGAAAGTATCCGTTTAAATTCCAAAGGGTGCAGGAAATAATGTTATCCTAGAAGAGTGCAATTTTGTCGTTGGCTGCTGCAAAATCTACACTTGAACATTTTATGGACCGACGAGGCAACATTTACAAGAGTAGGCATGTTCAACGTTCACAATGAACACTGGTGGTCTGATCGTGAAGCAAATCCTCACGTAACTCGCAGGGACTCCTACCAGACACGTTTCTCGGTAAATGTTTGGGCAGGAATACTGAACGACTGTTTGATTGGTCCTCATTTCATTGACGGAAATTTAAATGGACCGAAATATGAAGAATTCCTGAGAAATGTGTTACCGGTATTGCTACGAGAGGTGCCGCAGCAAAATTTGGAGGCTCTGTATTACCAGCAGGATGGGGCACCAGCTCATTTTTCCCTGCGTGTGCGAAGCTACTTGGACCAAGAGTTCCCTGGGAGATGGATTGGACGCTGTGGCCCAGTCGCTTGGGCTCCTAGAAGCCCTGATCTCACACCTCTCGACTTCTTTTTGTGGGGCGAAATAAAAAGGAGAGTGTACGCACGGGAAACAGATACTGTGGGTGAACTTCGCCAAAAGATAGTTGAGGCATTTAATAATGTAAAAACCAATGAATTTGTTCTCCACAGATTGAAAGACAATCATAGGCAACGGGCAGAGTTATGTATCCAAGAAGGCGGGGGTCATTTTGAGCACATTTTAAAAGTTGTTTAAGTTTTACAATTTTGTATTTTGTACTGTACGTTATTCAACAATAAATTATTTTTAATAATTCACTCATTATTCAGTTATTCACTTTATCAGATAATTTATTAGGGTACCTACTTAAAACTAAAGGGTTGGATGGATATCAGCACCTAGTTTATTAATAACATCGAGTGATAGATACAGGAATGGAAATTGAGACACATTTTGTTCCTTGTCGCTTTGGGTGGCAGTGCGTCACGTTGAATGTCCACTGTCATTATCTCCGTCGTTGTTGTGACAGAGTACAAAATGGTGCGAGAATCAATTTCCTTGTCTGTACGACAGATATGCATGACGTCATGTAGGTTAACCACACTTGGGATTTTAAATTATTTTTATTATTTTGTTTTGTTAGAAAATTAACGATAATTAAGGAAAGCTAACTTTAACAACTGAGTTAATGCAATACACTATTAGTGATTAACTGAATCATAATCAAGTATTTTGTATTACCAATTCGAGGTCACCCTGTATATGTATGTATCGAGTGCCAATTAAAAGCTGTTAGTAAACACTTACCGCCGCACTCAGAGACGTCAATTAAGTTTTTAAGTTTCATTAAAGTAGCTGCTGTCACTGTCTGTCTTTGGTCTTTGCTATAGCAATAGAATAAGACGCAGCAACTTTAATGAAACTTTAAACTTAATTGAAGTCTCTGAGCGCGGCAGGTTCACTTAAACGTCTCCGGCTCTCCGCCATATAATATAATCATCGTCTCTACTGGAATTCATAGAGACAATTGCAAAAACAGATTAACCTCAAGTCAAGAACAGAATATTTACACGGATTAAACGATTTTACAACTCTTATGTAATCTGGGTTGGTCAAACGATTGCGGGTTCTAAAATACACGCAGAGCCATCTATCGACAGACAGTGACTTTTAGCTGTTTTAAATTATAGCTAGCTTCGTAGGCAGGGTCACTATCAACTTGGCTAACCGCATCGTCGTCTAGAATAGAATAGAAAACCTTTATTTCAGGAAACGAGGACCATATTTACACAAACACTACACTAATATACATAACATTATATAAAAACTTAAAACTGAATAATAAGTGGGAAATGCGTAAACTACTGTCATCTAACGGCAGGCAGAATGACTATAACGCTTACCGCAGTAAAATAGTCCTGCCATCTATTGGTGAGTAGCTAAACTACGCAAGTTGGTATTTAGCTACAATTCCTGTAGGATAGATGTCGCTAGTAAGGCAGCATTTACACCAACGTACTTTCGTAAAATTTACGTAAGTAACTTACGTCTGTATTTACACATATAAGTAAACTTACAGTAAGCAATGCTTACATCTTACAAGCCCGTAAAATATTACATATCATTTACTAAAATCAGAATCGAAAATGCCTTCTCATCGTCAAGTTCATATCATTTTAACAAGAAAGCAAGCAAGGGTAAAACCTTGGCTGGAAAACAGAATACAAGAAAGAAAGGGCATCAAAATACCGCCAATTTGATACGTAATATTTGTTACTACCACTTCCACTGTTCTTTTGTCAGGGTTCGGGTTAGTTTTGTGTGGTGTCTTTGGTTTCGTCGAATTCGTGACGTCATATTAAATCCAACATTTGATTTTGACATGCATAAAATGAATAGCGAACATTCTTTATATATGTAGCGAGTGCCAATTAAAATGTGACGTTCTCAATATAAAGGGACCTTATGGAGGCAGGCGGTTACGCGGTTTTTAGAACTGTTACCATAGTATTCGTATAGTTACAAGAATAAGAAGAGCGTAACTGCCTTCCTCCATAAGGTCTATTTATATTGAGAACGTCACAGATCTGTTAGTAAACACTTACACTTGTACGTCTCCGCCTCCAGGACTTGGCAGGACGCCTGGTGCTCGAACTGATCGTCTTCGCACAGGAAGCCGTCGCAGAAACAACAGCGGAACACTCGCCCGCCGTGCTCCCAGACACCTGCAACGGTCCAAGGTTCAATACCGACCAATACAACAATCAGCCCTTACACAAATTGAGCTCGACACTAAGTGCTGCTTGTACTACAGGTGGACAACGATAAATATAGAGAAATACATAATTATATACATAAAATGATGCTCATAGCACACAAATATTTGCCTTTACTGGAAATCGAACCCGAGGCCGTTAGCTTCGCAGGCAGTGTCAATACCAACTAGGCTAACGACGCGGCCATGACTTTGAGCGGCGGCGGCAGCGGTGAGCGATTTCTCTCTTCATTGCTCGATTGAGATGCTAACCGCACAGCGCAATGTATTCGAAAATCGCTCGTCGCGCCGCGCCGGTCGAATAAATATAGCTAAAGCAGTAAATAAACTACGAACAAACGTTGGAAACGTCGCACTCACACAGACGCACGCCTCAACGAGACCCCTAAGCGGACATGGCAGTGCTGTCGGTGGCGGGTGTCGTGTGGAGACGAATGGTTGACACGTGCATCTGTGTGAGTGCGACGTTTCGAGCGTTTGTTCGTAGTTTCTTTACTGCTTTAGCTATATTTATACTGTGCTCTAACTGAATCGTTGTCGTCGTTCAAATGTGTTCACTTTAGTCCCTTGTCATAATAAACTTCAAACCGAGAATCAAATGACAAGCGAGGTAATGACAATGACAATCTTATACTTTTTGTGCAATAAAGAGTTTACATACATACATACATACATACATACAATCACGGTGACAAGGTGCTAAGTATGCTCAACATTTTTATTGGGTGCTTGACTGTACAAACAGAAAAAAGCACCGGTCAAGTGCGAATCGGACTCGCGCACTAAGGGTTCCGTACACATTTGGCCGGTTTTCAGTATTTGTTGTTTATCTATAGGGTTAGTTCTATGATCACACCAAATTTATCGCCTGTATGTATTACAGTCTTTACGATAGAACAAATACAAAAAAAAACGTTGAAAAACACGTTTCTTGTGATATTCCTTTTGACATTTTTATTATATGTTACGAAATCAGCCGTTATATCACATATTCTGCCCAAAAAATCAACGGGCTAGCTTTTACGGTTCAAAAGATATAGCTCTTTAAAATTAGGATAGACGGAAGGACGGCTGAGTAATAGGGTCCAGCTAGACACCCTGTCACACGGTCATGTGTGCCGCAGAACCGACGACCGTTGGAGCCGTCGTGTTCTGGAGCGGAGACCGCGTCTCAGCAAACGTCGTGTGGGACGCCGTGAGTCAAGATGGAGCGATGATATGCGCTTGGCCGGTGTAGGTTGGATGAGAGAAGCTGAAGATCGGGAGCAGTATGCATTGGGAGAGACCTTTGTCCAGCAGCGGACTAGTAGAGCCCGTGCCAAACTTCTAGCTCGCTCTGAACACGAGGCAATTCCCCCGCTCACTCCTGCGCTACACCGCGCTCGCCCCGTTACGCAACGCGTCGCGTCAGAGAGAGCTAGAAGTTTGGCACGATCTATACGGGCTGATAATGATGATAATGGCACCCTTCGGATACGGTACCCTAGTGCACAATCAAACGACATCGTATTTTGTCGGATGAGATCGTATTGTTGTTCCACTGTTCTATTAGTACTGTTACCTCTCTCGCACTCGAGGCAGACGGCGTTGGTGAGAGGGCACGTGCACGCGTGCGCGGTGAGACACTTGCGGCCGTGGCACACCCACGCCTCGCAGAAGTCGCAGATCGCACCCTGGACAACAGAGAGATGTCATTCGGCTCACACACGCGGGAACGGCACGATCCAGGTTGGTTTTTGTTAGTAAAACTAAGCAGTTACAGTATTCTTAAGATGTTGATGAAAATAAGAACCGCGCAGTTATCGCCCATGTCTGAACGCAGCCTTAGAAATAAGCTTTCTCCTGTGACATCATTCCCAAAAAAAACTCTGGATCTACACATCTGATTTCAAAAATTTGTGAAATATTACTAATGTTTGAAATGCTCTTTTAGAGTGGACATAGGCTATATATTAACATATATTTAACCGAAGCGAAGAGAGGGTGGGTCTCTATACTTAAATACATATAAAACATCCATGACTCAGGAACAAATACTCGCGCTCATCACACATACCAAGATTCTAACCCGGGAACGTTAGATTTATAGGCCCCACCAACAAGACTACCCACATCATCAAATGCGAAGGGCACGTACCACCATGGCTAGTCCAGTGACGTAGACCCCCGGATGGCGCACCACACAGTCTCCCGTCTTCGCCATGCACTTCCCCTTCCCGCAGTGAGCACAGATCGGCAACCGCTGTACTGCTCCGCAGAAGTAGCAGAACGCGCGGCTTTTCTGCTTTCTGAATAATGAAATCACATATTTTGGTGCCTTGCTTCTTTCAAAGGCCGTCACAACCGTGGTCGCATTATTGACGGCTTCGGGCTTCCCTGTAGATTTGAATGTCATTTGTGGCTATTCTGTAGAATTCAGATCCGCCGCTTACAATTCTTATCAATAGCATTTCCTTAGAAAATCGTCAATTTTGTAGCCACGGCTGTGAAGGGCGGTTGAAATGATATGAGAATTACCCTGCTATCAGTGTTACTGGTACTCTGAATAATACGTCCGGAACACTGCTGAAGGTTGACAAATGCTGATGGAGCAAGTCACTTAAACAGAATATTGATCTTTGTAGATTGATAATGAGTTGAAGTCACATTAGCATTGTAAAACCCGTATTTTTTACCTTGGCTAATGTCCTATTTTACAATGCCTTCGAAAGGCAGCTCTGCAGAGGCTGTATATGAGCTATTAACACCTGATAAGTTCCAGAGTAAGAGACAGAAATTGTAGTATGTTATTGCACCTAATAAATAAAATAATGTGTCCCTTTTGCATCCTGGAATTATACAAACTTTGACAATTTGAAATACGTCATTTTTAATTCTATTTACATTAGACTTTAACTCTACAGATGCTTTTCGTCGATTAGAAGCGCTTAAAGGGTTAGATTTGTACTTACTTTTGACACTTATCGCACTCCATTGGTACGTTGCAAGCATGTTGCGCAAGGTCAATTTGCCCGCGCGAGTTGCGAATCTCTTTCTGCCGCAACTTCTGCTTTTCCGCCTTCTTGCGCTGTCCAGTTTTCTTTTTCGGCATCGTTGCAATGGAAAAGATCTAAAAAACGAAATAGGTGACGACGCCTGACAAGCTTATGGCTTGACAGATGGCACTTGTGACAGTGACGACTAAACAGGTGATCAAATCAGTTGTCAAAAGGGAACACGTAAAAAGGAACGGTTTGATTTAAGAAAAAAACATTTTCATTCAGATTCAGACCCGTTTTAATAAGGCAATTTAGCTAAAATAACAAAAAATAAATCATTTTCAAGGTTTTAAGTGATAAAAAACATTATGAACAGTATAAAAACGGTTAATTAAAATTAAATTTCCAAACCTGTATTTCAAACGTATTTTACCTGGAACGGAGTACTCTTCGTTTATCGTTCAAAGTATAACATCTTTCCTGCCCATAATATTACTGATAACTGTTTAATTAAATTTTATATAGCTCAACTCTCCAATTTACTTACATAGTTATATCACACTTATTACGTCATAATAGTACTTCTATTCTAGTAGCTTTGTTTCATTAATCGCGTAAAAAGTAGGTTCAGTAAAATGTATTTAGTTTTTACAAAGCTTAGCTTAGTTTGGGACTAGGTCAATTTGTGTGAGATTGGCCCCTGATATATATTTATTTTTCATTTTTTTTTATTTACATAGCAAAACAAGTCTAGCGTACTTAGCTTCTGAATGTTTATCTGTATTACACCAATAATTAGAATTTCTACTGCTTCCATATCAGTCTTTCATAAAGAACGTAGTATTAATTTTGCCAGTTAATCTTTGTTGTTTTTCGTACGCCTCGCAAACGTACTGTCAGCGGAAGAATCAATCAAAACAAACTTTGTTATTTTTAGTTGCCGTGCTTCGCGGGAGGCGTTAATAGTTAACCAGCTGCTGAATCGCTACAACCAAGCAAGCAGTGCGCAGTTCCTTTATTTTATCGTGACTACATAACATGTTTTCTCCGTCTAAGCTGGTGAGTTTAGTGTATAAACAACTATTGATCGAAGTATTAAGCCTTTGGCCTTTTAATAATAAACGTTATATTAACGTTGCGCAGCGCAGCCTATTAAGATTA
Organism: Tortrix viridana; assembly: GCA_963241965.1. NCBI lineage: Eukaryota > Metazoa > Arthropoda > Insecta > Lepidoptera > Tortricidae > Tortrix > Tortrix viridana. The sequence continues at coordinate 5,656,117 of OY725201.1, read as the reverse complement.
TGATCTTATAGCTTCGTATTTCTTGATATCGCGCGAGTTTGCGACTTCCGTTTGAACAGTAATAAGACATTTATTCAATAGTTTGTTTACTGTTTACAATATTACGTTTGCCTGCGACTTTGTCAAAATAATATTCCACGGGAGTTAAATATTTTTTGGGATTAATATATTTTAATCTAGATTACCTGTGCATACATTTTCATTAAGATCTGTTTAGCTGTTTGTGTGTGGTTGAAAGACAAACATCTTAACATTTAGACATCCTCATAAACTTTCACTCTCAAATTAGTAGTAACAAGTACCTAGGATAGTACTTATTAATTTTGATTGTGGGCAAGAGAGAAGACTTTTGTATGGTGACTTTTCTGTGCACGGAAAACAAAGAAATATTATTCATCATAGACATTCAGCTGTAAGTTGGTTGGCTGTAAAGAAAAAAACCTTCCTATTTAAAACCAGCTGTTTGGAAAGATTTTTCCTCTTTGGTAACTAATTGGTTAACTAGGTTACTTACAAGGAACAAGGGCACATTTTATTTATAATGGAAAATATCCTATTGAATGGAAACCAGTGAGCTTATTTTAATCCCTGATAAAAAACACGTTAAGTTGATAAGTTTAGTTTGACGTCTGTCTTTCTTCTGTGTGTCTTTGCCTTTGTAACTCCCAATTTGATGAACCGATTTCGATGAGGCTTTCTAATTGAAAGCTTATTTAATCGGCATGGTTCTTAGGGTCGATGAAAATTGGGCCGTTCATATCTCATATTTTAAATTCTAAAAAAAAAATGTTGATATATGCGAGGAACAGGGGTCGCAATAACGTCGGTTTTTAATCTATTTCTGCCTTTTTGAATTCTGAATATTAATATACTTGGTATCGCATGAGACAATGTTGTCCTTAGCTTTTGTAATTAAAAAAATGCATTTTCCCCCTCATTACCAATTATTGATCAAACGCTGAAATATTTTATAAATAGGTATAATATTACGATCTGTAAATTTGACTGTCAAATTATAATATAAATGATTGATTATTGACATATACAGGATGTTTTTTTAATCGTCTAAAAAATTTTGGGGGTTAAATCAGTAAGTCATACTGACCAACTTTCACTATGGGACCAACCCCGAAATCGCAAAAAAAAAATTGACCATCCCATACATTTTGGCTAGTCAGCTGACGATGTTTTGAATGGGAGAGTCAAATTTTTTTTTCGCGATTTCGGGGTTGGTCCCATAGTGAAAGTTGGTCAGTATGACTTACTGATTTAACCCCCAAAATTTTTTAGACGATTAAAAAAACATCCAGTATAGGGTGTCCCATAAGTCGTACGTCATATTGACACCGGAGTGGACCACCCTTAGACGGACCAAACCAGCCTTTTTTATCTTTTATTTTTGATGGGTGGAATTGCGTTACGCATCCCCACATTGGTTCACAGCCTAACATGACCTTAGTGAAATTGGCAAAAAAATTTGAACTTTAAACTGGTATATCTTGAAAACCATGCGACTTTTAATGAGGTCATGTTAGGCTGGTTCGGTGCGTCTTAGGCTGATGTACCTCCGGTGTCATTGTGACGTACGACTTATGGGATAGATCACCAGTAAGTTATCTTATCACTAAAAGTTCAATCACCCTTTTTTATTTGTTTACAATATTTGAGTTGTAAAAGCAATAACAAAGGATAATCAGTATTGTATGATAACTGTTATCAGAAGGAAGCAATGTGTAGTGTTATTGTCATATTGATTAATTTTTTCATAATCTGTATTTACATTCTTTACACACACGATAAAAGATAAAGGTAACCTCTACAAATAGGGTGATGGCACCAGTGTTGGACACTTTAAGGTGACAGGCTCTAATAATGGACACTTGAGTCTCAATTCAAAGATCATATGGTTATAATTTGAATGTTGCAAAATAAAGGCAAACCTTATCTTATTCAAAATAAGAATCATGTGTCCATCATTGGTCCTTGTCCATTACTGGTGCCATCACCCTATGGGGCTGCATCTAGGGTTGCCACCCGTACTATATTATTAAGTATTGTACTGTATTTTGGCTGTTCGTTCTTAATAATTTTCACAGCACAAAGTACGCTAAAGTGCTTTATTTTCGACATCAATGAAAAAAAAAAACTTATAAGTTAGAACTACAGATAAAATAAAATACTTTCTTTGCTATTATTATTATTCTTTACTGTTATTGTATATTATTTGCTATGTGTACTTTATTTTTTGTTAATTTAAACCAACAAATACGTTAATTTAAGAAAAAAGGTGGCAACCCTAACTGCATCACCGTACGGTAGTTAAAATGAGGGCTTGGAACGTGGTTTGTACAGGGAAGGCCATTCAAGTATTACGTATATAAGCAACGAAGGTGGGGGGGGGGGCTTGCTTTGCTTATTTTTGATGAATATTTCGCACTGTATTATATCGAAAAATTTCAAAATCAATTTTTTAAATTGCAATAACTTTGATATAACTTTAAGGTCAACTGGTAGAGAATGCCATTAGGCATTAAGTTCACCTTTTGTACTCAAATTTGTATTTTTGTGCAATAAAGATTAAATAAATAAATAAATAAATAAATAACATGAGATTTTTCATCGATTCTGAAAAATGAAATAATTTGACTTAGTGCAGTGTTGTACTGGGGGTGCGATTTATTCAGTCAGAAGTATTTATTTATTTAATTTAGTAATAACTATGATAGCCGAACGAAACGAACCGGATTACGCAAATATTTGTGTAATAAGCGCGAGTATGTTTCTGACTCATCAATGTTAAGTATTTCTCTTTATACTAGAGATGGGCCGAATATTCGGTAAATATTCGGTATTCGGCATATTCGGCAAGTTTTTCAATGTTCGTATTCGGCCGAATAGTTCGGTTACATTGCCGAATATTTACCGAATAATCAAAGTAAATAACGAGCATATGTTGTTTCGTATTTCGTCGGATTGACATCATAATTCAGCATTCTAAGCAACTACCAAAAAGAGGTAAATATGCGTCTAAATATATAAATACAATTATTCTGCAAAAAACCGTAGCTTAAGTAAGAAAAACCAGAGTTGTTTTAATTAAGTAAGTTTTATTAATCAGTAATCACCTTTCTCAGTTATCCACTAAAGGTCGACAAGTCAAATGGCGCGAGCGCGAAGGTCCGAAACGTGTCAAAACCTGTTTCTAGCGATTCGGCGCAACCGAATATTCGGTTCGGTAAGAGCTGAACCGAATGTTCGGCCGAATATTCGTGTTCGGCGAAGTCCGTATTCGGCCCATCTCTACTTTATACGTTTGTTTATCGTTGCCTGGCACCAACCAAGTTGCGCAGTACGAGACCAGAGCTCGGGGCTAGGTCAATTTGTGAATGTCCCCTGATATTTATTTGTGACGTTCTCAATATAAAGGGACCTTATGGAGGAAGGCAGCAGCTTACGCTCTTCTTATTCTAGTAACTATACGAATACTATGGTAACAGTTCTAAAAACGGCGTAACCGCCTGCCTCCATAAGGTCCCTTTATATTGAGAACGTCACATTTATTAATTAGATCCAACGCGTGGGCGTGGGCGGCGGCCTGCTCCCGTTCTTCAAGTGCGTGTGCGTGTACTTCCTGCTGGGCGGCGGCGAGGGCTGCGCGGGCGCCGCGGCGGCCAAGTGCGCGCCCGTGCTGTGTCTCCTGGTTACCGTGCTGCTGCTGCCCCGGGAGACGGCAGGCGAGGAGAGGTGAGGATACGAGCCCCGGGAACACGCGGAGAACATCCAAGACTTAATTAAAGAAATAATATTAAAGAAATAATAATAATGATAATCCAGCCTATATACGTCCCATTGCTGGGCACAGGCCTCCACTCACGATGAGAGGGTTTGAGCTATAGTTCCCACGCGGGCCCAGTGCGGATTGGGAACTTCGTACACACCGTCAAATTGCTTTGCAGGTGTGTGCAGGTTTCCTCACGATGTTTTCCTTCACCGAAAAGTACATGGTAAAACAAATTATATTTCGCACATAAATTCCGAAAAACTTGATGCATATTCATTCAATTATGTGTTCCCATCTCACTCACGCATGAATGAACAAGCGTCAAGTTTAGGTAAATATACTCTACCTATTCCGATCACTGGTAATTAATTAATTAATTACTGATTAATTGTTTTTTTTTAAATTAATTATTGGGGTATTGAACTTTGTGACATTTAGGAAATGCAATATAATATACTAGCAGCCCGCCCAGTTGCAATTTAAAAAAAAACTTGCGTACAAACCTTGTCCTGACAATTACAAACACAAGAAAAAAAGAATTAGTCAAATCGGTCGTGCCGTTCACAAGTTATGCGTACATACATTCGGCAATTGACTTTTATCTATACACTTGCGACCCACCCTCGCTTCGCTCCGGGTATTATACATATACATAAACCTACCGTGAAAAAATATCTAACTGATGTTGAAAACCGCATTAAAATCCTTTGCGTAGTTTGAAAGATCTAAGCGTTCATACAGAGGGACAGACGGCGGGAAGCGACTTTGTTTTATACTACTTGCATGTAGTGATAATATTTTTTTAAATTCCAGAATTTACTTTCAATATTGGGCTCCAACAATGAGCGTATTTAATTTCCATATTCTGTATCAATATTTTACCATAGGTAAACGTTTGGATTATATTATTTCGGTTTTCTATGTGGTAAATACAATATATATTCTATTTCTATAAATATAATCCCATTTTAGCTACGAAGAAATATAACTTCCTTGTAGAAAACCGAATTTCCCGGTTTTCTTTCAGGTAAATAAAATCATATTATTTAATCGGGGTTAGCTACATAGACATGAGTTTCATTATAAACCAGTTATCAAACTTGGTTGTCTACGCGGAACAAGTTTATAATATTTTTAAGGATTTTCGTAGTGAACTAATGAAGTAATGAACTAAAAGGAATTTCACGTGGAATTCTAAAAAGTCACGTTAGGTGAACAAACAACGCGTAACACCGTCAATAGCCTAGGAGACAGCGACATAAAAACCAAGAATTATACAGGTGTCCCAGTGTACGACACAGTGACACCGGTGGACCAGCCTAAGACGAACCCAACCAGCCGTTTTTTTTGACGGGTGAAAGTGCGTGACGCATCATCTCCACACCGAACCAGCCTTACATGACCTCAGTAAAAGTCGCATGGTGATCAAGATATATCCATTTTAAGTTTAAATTATTTAAACTTTAAACTGGCATATATTGAAAACCATGTGACTTTTACTGAGGTCATGTTAGGCTGGTTCGGTTCTGACGTGTGCCTGGGACCCTGTAGATCCCATTCACTGTAGTTTAATTTCCTTAGCATTTTGCCTAACTGCCCAAAAAGGAGGGTAACTTTTTTAGGGTGTATCTACACTAAAGTTATAACCTAACCTCAAACGAACCCACTGGCGACTTGTATTTCGCGCCCTTATAATTTTTATGTAGACTATGACGCTCGCACGTTTTTGACGAATCATTCGACACCCCTTTTTTAACCCTTTAATTCGCAAAATTGGAAAATGACGTGTGTTCAAACCTCTGTTGTTTCATAAAGAGCATGAAAAATAGTTACAAAAAAATATAAAAAAGTGAACCTTTAACTTGTTGAGCCGGCTCAACATTGCGAAGTAGGCTAGGTTATAAAATGTCTTTATTTTGATGTTGCCGTCTCCTAGTCTATATCTGAACATTACGTTGCGTGCGCTCAACGCGATTAATATTATATGAATAACTCGTTATTTGCGACCAACTGCGTACAGTCACGAATTTTAATTTGGGACCCACTGTAGGTCCAAAGTCAACCTGACATTCTACAGCAATAAGGTGGAGTTTCCTGTAAGTTGCATTGACAACTTCAAGCAATATTTTTTTTGAAATGGGTCCCAAATTAACGTTCGTGACTGTACCTATTCTATTAATATTATAAAGTACCTTTTGGCCTCGCTCTGTCCGCGTAGAGGTATAACCTCGGGAATAGTCCGCTTTTCCGGGATAAATGATTCCCTAATGGGTTAAAAAAAATCTCTGAGGTAATGGCGTGTGTTGTACACTCTTCGCTGACATGTACCAATAATGGACACTTAACACCTAATTCAAGCCGTGGTAGCCTAATGGTTTGACCTGCCGACTCTTAAGCAGAGGGTCGTGAGTTCGAACCCGGGCTCGCACCTCTAAGTTTTTTGGAATTTATGTGCGAAATACAATTTGTAAATTTACCATGAGCCTTTCGGTGAAGGAAAACATCGTGAGGAAACCTGCACACACCTACAAAGCAATTTGACGGTGTCTGCGAAGTTCCCAATCCGCACTGGGCCCGCGTGGGAACTATAGCCCAAACCCTCTTATTATGAGTGGAGGCCTGTGCCCAGCAGTGGGACGTATATAGGCTGCATTTTTAACACCTAATTCAAAGAGCATGCGGTTATAAATTTATTGTTATAATAAATGAATAAGAATAAGAATAAAAATGTTTATTGCCATAACAGCTTTACCTTTGTGTACATAAAATATTTATAATAATATTATCACGTTTATAGCTGTGGCAAAAGGGTCAGACTCGGCGTAAGCTGGCTACTGCTGGCGCAGAAAGACACAGTGCTGGTTTTCAGTTTGACCCATTTGATTAGACTTTATTTTTCTAACTTATTTTTTAAAAACAAAAGTGCGGCTTTGAAACATGCGTTAAAAATATCACATTTTTCCTAGATTAAATAATAATTTAAAAGTGAACCCTTATCTTCTTTAAAATAAGAATCATGTGTCTAAGATTGGTCCTTGAAAATTACCTGACCGTTTCATGTCGATCGGTTGAGGTCAGAGTTTGAAACACCGGTATTTTTAGAAACCGGTATCGGACTTTCCTGAAACCTGAAACGTACGTCGCACACGCATGCTGGAACGTTTATAATTAGTGGCGACTCCTACAAACTCAGTCCTCCTAAGGTCAGGTCTCGATTGCTCTATTTAAGGATTTTAAGCTTAGCCTAGGTCTATATTAATAGGTCTATGGCCTTCTGAACCTCCCTCGTGGATCCGCTCATGCGTATTTCTCACTTTTGTCTCAACTGTCATCAATCCATACTAGTAGTATATAAAATGAAGTCGCCCTCGGCGTCTGTCTGTCCATATGTATGCTTAGAGCTTTAAAACTACGCAACTGATTGTGATGCGGTTTTCACCATTACTTAGATAATTCTTCACGGAAGGTTTATGTATATAATAGAACCCGGAGTGAAGCGAGGGCGGGTCGCTATCCGAAGCGAAGCGAGGGCGGGTCGCTAGTATTATATATTGTGTTTGCCCACAGACAGCGGTACACGCGGCGGATAGCGCTGGGCCTAGCGCTGTCAGCGCTAGGTGACGCTCTACTAGTATGGCCTCAGCTCTTCGTACCCGGTATGGCCGCTTTCGGGGCAGCGCATATCGCTTACAGCGCTGCTTTCGTGCCGCGCACACCTCGCCGATACACTGCAGCGCTTTTATACGGGTAAGTTATAGTTCCGCACCTCGAAAGGAAAAGAGACCTAGCATCACTTTGTTGACCGTCTCTGTCTGTCAAGTCCCTTCAATCACGCACAGATTTACACAATCTGTGCTTGTGCACAAAAATACGCATTTTGAAAAAATCTCACGTGAGATTGAGAGAGGGGGGGGGGGGCGAGCCAAATCTCACAATATCTCACCAAGGGGGGACGGGTGGTAGAAAAATCGCCACAAGTAATTAATGGACGCCCCCCCAATCCTGGCAGTGAATATGCGGGAACTGCTCGCACGTTTTTTTTTACAGATAATTACGTGTTATACTTATTCACTGCTATTGCTACGAATAATGTTGTATCAAACGTTATACGATGACGCGGTTTCGATTTCCCGGTAATGACAAATATTTGTGTGATGAGCGCGTGTATTTTGTTTCTGGGTCTTGGATGTTTTTTTTTTGTTTAAGTAGGTATCTATTTCTCTATATACGTATATATATCGTTGAATATCCATAGTACAAGACTAAAGCTTGGGACTAGATCAATTTGTGCGGGAAGCAGGGTCCGGAAAACCCTTTCATTTGATTAATTATTTTGATAGGGTAACCCTATCATTGGTTACCCAATCGTTGTGGTTACCCTATGATTGTGTTACCTTAACGTTAGGGGAACCCCTTTGAACTAGTTAACCGCTTCCATAGAGCTTAGCCGCTTCCTGATCGCCTCTCTCTTTTTTCCGCATTCGATATCTGACTAGCCGCTACCCATTAAATTGTTAGGTAGTGCAATAATAAGTCGAAACACTTGCGCATAGAGATTAAAACAGCTTGAAACCTTTCGATTAAGTTTAAAAAGGGTAACAGATTAGGGTATTGGGTTTGGGTTAGCGCTTAGTCGAATTAACTGTATCGTTTGGTTGCCCTTTCATTGAACTAAGTCGACGATAGGCTTAGCGCATCCTTGGTGTTTGTAAAAGCCGTCTATCAAATACCCTATCTAAAACCCTTATAATGGTAAGCAGTTCCGGTCCCTGGGAGATGGTCTCTTGATATCTTCGATCAACAATACTCAACTGGATAACCGGTAACAGAACAAAAAACGGCCGAGCGAATAATGGACGTCACTTCAAAATGGGATCTTATTGAAGTAAAATTAAGCCTTGCGTTTATGAGATACGATTTAATTTGAAATGTGTTAGTTTGACAATGACTATGACAAGTATCTAAGTTTGTATAGGTTGCCCTAGGACATTTTTCTAAGAGATTTTTGTATTGAAACCGGCGTCTGTTGGTTGATACGTCAATGCTTGATATTTATTTATTAATATGTGACGTTCTCAATATAAAGGGACCTTATGGAGGCAGGCGGTTACGCCGTTTTTAGAACTGTTACCATAGTATTCGTATTGTTACAAGAATAAGAAAAGCTTAACTGCCTTCCTTCATAAGGTCCCTTTATATTGAGAACGTCACATATTATTAGAGGTACCCCTTTGGTAGCGCTACAGCGTTGTTCGTGTCGCGGCTGGCGCCGCCCGCGGCTTTGAAGGCGCTGGTGCCGCTGTACGCGGCGCTGCTGGCGACGATGGCGTGGCGCGCGCTGGCCGCGCTGCCGCCGGCCGCGTCGGCGCGCGCGCTGGCGGCTCCGGCCGGCGCCATCTTGTTTTTGCTGTCAGATGCCATACTCGGGTATAGTCTGTTTGGAGGAACTATGCCCTACCCGCAGGTAATTTTTTTTATTTATTTATTAATCAAATTTAGAAAACCCAGCTAACTACAAATAGCCAATAACAGGTCCTCATATTTAGCAACTAAGTAAATAAAAAGAAAAAGCCTAACTTACAAAGATTACGCAGTACCAGGAGTTAGCGAATGAACAGACAGACAGACGCGGAAATCGACTTTATTTTATACTATGTAAGGATATAAGAATTACACGATTAATTAACTATGTAACTAAGTCGATTTTAACCTACTTCTAAATTGTCGTAAAATTTTGTACACTTATGTATTTTTATTTTAGAGGCCTTTGTCAAGCAGTGAACTAGTACGGGCTGATAATGATGATGATGTATTTTTGATGACAATGCTATAATATGGTACCATACCGCGACATGTAAAATAAATGTTTTACCAAAAAACGTTCCCTGAACTGATTTATTTCACAAACATATCATTTGGTAAACCGCTTTTTTTTCCGAAACTGTAAACATTTCAGGATTTTTATAAAACTAACCTAACCTAACTTATAAGGTTCTACACGATGGTCTTGAAATAAATCCTGAAATATTTACAGTTTCGGAAAGAAAAAAGTGGTTTGCCAAATGATATGTTTGTGAAATGAATCAGTTTGAGAAACATTTTTTGGTAAAATGACAGAATACCATCATACGAGATGAATGGCTTACGGTAGATCCGTCAGGTTTGGACTCGTTTGACACGTATTTTTGTAACTAGTGTTAGAGGTACAGTCGGCAATGAATACGTTTTTGAAACGAAAAAAATATTCACCTCTCCCGATGTCTGTTTCGATGAAATTTGGCCCCCAGATAGTGCTTACCCAATATTAACACGGGATTTTATCCCGGAAAATTTGATAGTCCCCGAGGCAAATGCGATAAACGACTTCTACGTGGACAGAGTCGCAGTCAAAAGTACGTACTGTATGTACGCTTAGATCTTTCAAACTACGCAACGGATTTTAATGCGGTTTTCACCATCAGTTAGATAATTTTTCACAAAAGGTTTGTGAAGCGAGGGCGGGTAACTAGTAATATTATAAAGAAGAAAGATGTTTGTAATCGATTAACTCTGAAACTACTCGACCGATTTTAATCATTCTTACACAATTAGGAAGCTATATTATCCATGTTACTACATAGGCTATTTTTTAACTTATTTTAGCGAAGCGAAGCGAGGGCGGGGCGATTTCATAGTATATTTATTCCACCACAGGTACTGGTAATGTCTACATACTACCTGGCTCAACTGGGCATCGCCCTGAGCGCACTGCTGCCACCGGAGACGCCCGCGCCCCCCGCGGGGGCTCCGGGGCCCGCTGCGCATTAGTGTTAAGCTGAAACTATCACGTAGATTGAGGATAGAAATACTATAACAAAACAAGTAGGCATAAGAGATAGGTGGACTTGGTAGTTCCACTCCAGAAGCTTGGTGGAAGAGTATTTCGCTGTAGCGAGCGCGATGGGTCTTGAGGATAGCTGAACACTCCCAAAGTTATTTAATATATATAGCAAAAAACTTCGTTCCATCCGGTAGATGTGACCAGGGACAGGAAAACCCCTTCATTTGATTAACCCTATCGGTAGGGTAGCCCTATCATTTGACTACCCAATCGATGTGATTACCCTATGATTGCGTTACCTTAACGTTAGGGGAACCCTTTTAATTTAGTTAACCGCTTTCATAGTGCTTACCAAGTTCATTAGGGTTTTGGTAGTTTAATATTTAAGTACTTAGGATTAGCTGGGTATTACCCTATTGATCGCCTTTTTGCGCATTTGGGAGATCTCTGTCTAGCCCTACCCATTTGATTTGTTAGGTAGTGCAATAATAAGTCGAAACACTTGCGCATAGAGATTAAAACAGCTTGAAACCGTTCGATTAAGTTTAAAAAGGGTAACAGATGATAGGGTATTGGGATTGGGTTAACGCTTAGTCGAATTAACTGTATCTTTTGGTTGCTCTTTAATTGGTATGTAAAAACAAGCCTATCAAATACCCTATCGAAAACCCCTTTAATGGTAAGTGGTTCTGGCCCCTGGATGTGACATCTCTCGTTTTATTTTATAGTAAATGGGCTCTGAGATGAGGCTAAATTACAAATTGTGTGGGCTCATCATAATAATATATAAAATATTGGGTCGATCAACTTTTTGTCGTTGTTATTCTGTCCCGTAAGCCAGGAGACAGCAGCGATAGTGTTTGTTAGAAATATGTTTATCTAAGTCGAGCTTGTATTGTTCTTTATTCTCAATTTACGTGATTTTAATCTAATCTATTATATAAGTGAATAGAATCTTCCGTATATCCAATAGTATATATAGGTGTTAGTAGGCGTATAGTCTATACTGTGTAGTGTTACGAGTGGTCTGTGATAAGTGCTCTACTATTATTGGATTTACTAACTTGTATGTGCTGATCTTGTATAAATAACTAGATTCTCATAGAGTGGCTTTGGAGGGGGTACCTACAGCCCCCCAAAAGTGGGTATTTACCAGGTAAACACCGAATCTACCCGGTAATTTGGATACAAACTGGGTATATATCCAGATATACACCGGTGATTTGGGTATTTACTCAAGTATCCGGGTACCCGTTGCTGAAATATTATCTAGATTTAAAGTCTAATTATTTATATTGGATCATTAGTAATTGTATCTGGCTTTTGAGGTAGACCGCGGTGTACTGCGAGTTCTAGCTGACTTAAGAGAAGGGCTTGAAATACCGGTATTTTTAGGAACCGGTTTTTGAACCTGGAACCGGTACTAAATATCGTACGTATCGGTACAATAATTACCGGTACCAATAGTATCAGTACCGGAATTACCGGTTAGAATACCGGAAAAAATACCTATACTCAGTAATATTAATGTAAGTGTGTGAGAGCAGAAGATTTATGTGCGCACAACGTACTCGCAAGGTGCTGGAACCATAAAGAACCGGTACGGTTTCGTTGATACCGGTATTTTTTCTTAACCTGTACTCTGGAACCGGTTAAATACCGGTATTGAACCGGTATTTTTGGTACCGGTTCCAAGCCCTGCTTGCAGTAGACTCCCACATTGTGTTCTTTTCTGAGACGAAGCACAACTTAAGCCAAACTTTGTCATATTCACCGCTTAAGGCTACTTTTTCACCAGAGATGTGCTAAGCTGCGTAGCTGAGGATGTGTTGATATCCATCAATTAGGATCGTTTGTATTTATAGCATAGCATAGCTTAGCTTAGCTATGCTATGGAAAGCAAAGCATATCTCTGGTGGAGAAGCACCCTAAATCTTTTAATCTTAAGAGAATTTTATATGTAACCTTTTTAGACTGTTTTCTGTGGATATAATCTCTGTTTTGGATCTGTGCAATCGAAGTTCTTTAATCGATTTTATTAATCGAGTTTAAAAAAGAGGGTCTCAATTTGACTGAATTTTTTGATTGTTACGTGATATCTTACATTTTGATTAATATTATTTTTGTTTCATAGGGTAAATTTTCAGGATGGTTACTCAATTAATTGGAGTAGGTTTATTGAATCAAAAAAATATAGAAAAGGAGCGGAAAATAAATGAGTAGGATAGAAATCGTTTTTGTAAAAATGGTAGAAAATATAATTAAACCATTGTATTACTGGTTCCGATGGTAGCATAGAGTTGTCATTCTTGACAGCTGTCATTCTATAACAATTTTAACATGTGTTACAACCCGCGAGCACTTAATAGGATTCGGCTTCGGGTAAAGTCGGCTAGACTCGCACAGGAGCGTGTGGGAGCGAGTGAGAGAGAAGTACAAACCCGAATCCTATTCTAACACTCACGGGTTGTACCCAGGGATGGGCAAAATGTAATCGACTATTAAGAATAACATACTTAATCACGAATGACGGTTATAAATGTTGATTAATCAGTGCGAGTTTCGAATAATTTATTCACGATTAAATTAATCGTCGACCAAATAGATAGTTAATAAATTTCTATTCGAATGATCAATCAGATTAATATTCTGAAATAACATTAAGAACAAATGATTTTGTTGACAGGCGGGAACATTTCAAAGGTTTAGACTGTTGCATTCAATGCAAGTGACTAATTACTGTACTGACTGACAATTAGAAATCAACTGGTAATTTCTAGTAAACAACTGATAAGGCGAATGAGTAAGTAGTGATTTTTTCGCTCATATACATCGTTCTCTTTCTTATTTTCTACCTGGGTCCTGGGTTACCACTACCACCCTAAACCCTGGAGCTGCCACGCTAAGCATATCTGCACTGCAATAGCTATCTTATATTATAAGAACAAGTATATTGTACGCTATAGCGTACCGTTCTATAGAACGGTTCTTCAAGCGGACACAAAACATTTTGAATTGTTGTTATGGGCAAAAATGGGTGTGTTCCAACTTCAATTCGTGATTTAATCGTGAAATTATTCGACTAAAATGATGATTAAATTTGGTAGGTTAAATTAATCGAGATTAATTTTGTGACGAATGATATTTTATTCGAATAATTAGTTGATTAAAAATTTATTCGAATAATGCCCATCTCTGGCTGTACCATCACTACCATCTTGTAACGCAAGAGATTTCGTTTTATAATCATGATAAAAAGGCGGTTACTATATTACATTTTGAGTGTTTGTAATTATATATTTGTATGAACAGATTTGTGTATTTATAACATGAGAGACTCGCTTTATTCTATATTTCCAAAAACGTTCAACCTTAGTCTTCAAATCTAGGTGAAACAAAATTCCGGGAACCATTTTCTGATAATGTCGTCGAACGACACCCGTTAATAAACATATCTTTAAACTATTTTTGTATTCACTATAGAAAGTTATTCGAAATAAACACATTTTTATGTAACTGGTGATTGTCCCTGATATTTTTATAATTGGTGGATTTTTTCCTTCGGCATGGCTTAGCTACAGCTGATGGTAACGCAGCATAAGGTATATGTTATGTCTTACTGTCTATAGATTGTCTACAAATTAACCTGAAAATCTGTTGAATACTTATCAAAGTAGCTCTAAGTATATTCCTTAGCTGTAAGTGTAGGTGATGGGATGTGAAATTTTTAGATACATTGTTTAAGATCATATTTTATTAATGTTTATCATGTATCCGTTAATTATGTACAATTATACTGAATACAGTTCTTTTGAAATTTTATTTTTAACCTTTAACCTTTCAAGGTTTGTCAGGTTACTTTACATGCCCGAAGGGCCAACCGCTCGGAAATAGGAGCTCCGGGCGGGGCTTCGCCGGAGCTGCAGTTAGGAGATATATTTGTTTGTATAAACCGCGCCAATAAAGAATAGATACCAAAATTGCGGCTTATTTATTTATTTATTTAATATTTATTGAACAAAAATACAAATTTGAGTACAAAACGTGAACTTAACGCCTAATAGCATTTTCTACCAGTTGACCTTTCGGCAAACAGAAAATTGTTGTAGGCGGTGCAATATTGTATTGTATGTTGTATTGTTATTGCGGCTTGTAGGTACTGTGAATGACATAAGCAATAGTACATTATTGCCTAGGCGCGGAAAGTAAGGGATTGCCTGACGAGGTGGTTAGCAGGCCGAGCAATAGCGAGGCCAGCTAAAATACGAGTCAGGCAATCCCCCCGTTTCCGCCGAGGCATATATAATGCTTTTCTCAAACATGTGAGGAAATGATACAAATATATTTGTAAAAAGTAAAATTAATATTAAAAGTGATGTTAATCATATTAGGACAATTTGTAAACGAAATTGTTATGGGTTTTCCAGGAACATTTATGTTTGTCTGTTGAATTTGAGATGTTGATATTTCAGGGCTTGTGGTAGACAAATGGACGTAACTTAGGGAAAAGGATCGAATTCAACCATTTCACACTTGTAGAATTTGACATAATATTGATAGCAATAGAATTCAAATTTAATACCGTGAAGTGCCGAGGACTTGATGTTTGTAGCTTTTACACAACAACAGTAAGTTCTACGTTTAAATTTCAATTAGGTTTTTTTTATAATTTTTTTTTCTAACCATAGACAATTTTAAAGAAATTTAAAAAGAAGAAAACACACGCACTGTGCTACGAAAACGAGCAGTTGCCTTGGCTGTATGAGATTTATTTCTTGGTCCTTTCTATTCTGTATGCATTTGACAGCACTTTAAAAAAAATATCTCAGCGGACAAAAATGGGTTTTCATACGTTTATTTTACTCCTAGGAAGAAAATGAGGCCCTTTGCGTCTTCGTTTTTCAAAAGAAATGCCATCCTTTCTGAGCATGTTTGAGAAAAATAGTTTTTGTGTATTTAGTAGCTTGGAAAAGCAGGTAGATCTACTATTTCTTCAGTAGACCTGGCATCACTGTCCAGAATTGTCTTTTTAGGGTGCCGTACCAAAATGGTAAAAAAGGAACCCACTTGGTGAGACTTCGTTGTCTGTCTGTCTGTATGTCACAGCAGTTTTTCTCAGCAACTACACAAGCTGTCAACTTGGAATTGGGTATAGTTGTTTAACTTGCTTGCCCGCATCTGTTTTTAGTAAAAAAAAATATGAAATTAATTTTATAAATAATTAAAAAGGGGTCTAGAAATGGGGGGTTGAAAATGAAAGTGATTTGGTTATAGCAAGTGGGGTGTCATATGAAAGGGCTCAATCTGCACATTTCAAAGCTATTTTTTTATAAAATAAAATGGCCGTATAAACCGATAAGTTGAGAACTTGTTACGTTGCCGGCAAAAATAGAAAACAAACAAAAAACTGGTCACCAGCTGAGGTACAAAGTTTAATTACTGTTTTTGAATCACATCCCATACTCTGGGACTACAAAAATAAAGAGTTCAAAAACCACGCGAAAACAATTTTACTAACCCGAACCCTGACAAAAGAAGAGTGGAATTGGTAGTGGAGAAAATTACGTATCAAATTGGCGGTATTTTGATGCCCTTTCTTTCTTGCATTCTGTTTTCCAGCATAGGTGTTTAACCAGCGTTTTCTCTGCTTTCTTGTTAAAATGATATGCAGCAGCTGCTTGAACTCGACGATGAGAAGGCATTTTCGATTCCGATTTTAGTAAATTATATGTAATATATTCCGGCTTGTAAGATTTTACGTAAGTTAAACTGACAAAACTAACGTAAGAATTACTTACTGTAAGTTCACTTATATGTGTAAATACAGATGTAAGTTACTTACGTAAATTATACGACAGTAACTTACAAGGTGAAAATGCGGCCGTACTAGCGACATCTTTTTTTTTTTTAATCTATCCTACAGGAATTGTAGTTGTAGGTAAAAGCAGGTAACATACAAACTATATTTGTGTTACACAAAAAGGGCCATTCGCTCTAACTAACTTAAATTCCCGTGATTCATTAAGATAACTTTTTAAACAAATTAATATTTTAACAGTAGCATCCCAATATATTTATGAAAATATTATGTATGTTATTAAGGACGACTCTCGTTAAAAATTCTGATATACATAAAAGATAAAGATAAAAAAAGATAAAAGATATTTATTTAGTAAGTAGGCCGCACGGGCATTTTTACACGTCAAAATCTACCAGCGCTTCCCAAGAGGAGACCACTGCTGAGAAGAAGCGCCGCAAGAAACTCAACGGTTAGTCATTTTTTAAATAAAAATATAACAATGTCACTACTTATTCTAGCATTATATAAAACTGTAAAAATAATATTAAATATCTGCGTAGTTTTGCAGGAAAACATGTCAGAATGACTACGAGAAAATTTATATATATATATATATATCACACAAAACAGTTTTGACATGTCTTCCTACATAAACCGTGTCCCCTAGACAAGATACAGCGTTTACATGATTTTTATGAGGTATGTACGAGTAGTAAATAAGCTATTGAACATTAAACATTAGTTAATTTTCTGGTTTAGGCCAAGCATTTTTGTCCGTTAGATAGTCCTCGACCCTATAGTACGCCTTTATTATAGTACGCCTACCGTTTTATATAATGCTACAATAAGTAGTGACATTGTTATATTTTTATTTAAAAAATGACTAACTGTTGAGTTTCTTGCGGCGCTTCTTCTCAGCAGTGGTCTCCTCTTGGGAAGCGCTGGTAGATTTTGACGTGTAAAAGTGCCCGTGCGGCCTACTTACTGAATAAATATCTTTTATCTTTTTTATCTTTACCAACTTGCGTAGTTTTGCTACTCACCAATAGATGGCAGTTCTATTTTACTGCGGTAAGCGTTATAGTCATTCTACCTGCCGCTAGATGACAGTAGTTAACATATTTCTCACTTATCCAGTTTTAAGTTTTAATATAATGTTATGTATATTAGTCCGGTGTTTGTGTAAATATGGTCCTCGTTTCCTGAAATAAAGGTTTTGTATTCTATTCTAGACGACGACGCGGTTAGCCTAGTTGATAGTGACCCTGCCTACGAAGCTAGCGGTAGTTTAAAACAGCTAAAAGTCACTGTCTGTCGATAGATGGCTCTGCGTGTATTTTAGAACCCGCAATCGTTTGACCAACCCAGATTACATAAGAGCTGTAAAATCGTATAATCTACAACCGATACTTGGTTCCATGAACCTTATTTTGCAATCGTCTCTATGAATTCCAGTAGAGATGATGATTAAATGGCACAGGTTCGCTACAACCAAAAATCATAATCCCATATTCCTAGAATGTCGCAATGCCAAAACAGATTATTCTCATAATGTCTAAAGCTCGAACTGACTTACGCCCTTACGCCTACTTCTTAAATTACCGTATTCTTAAGATGACTATAATTCATATAGACTCTATCGCGTTTTGATAAATGTTCAATTCTACCATTTCCCAAAATGTCTAAAACTCAAATTAACTTCATACAAAACGTCACATTATGTTGTATTTTGCAGTTTTTACGGCATCCCAACTTTTGTCTTGTTACTATTTTTATTTTAAATTGGGTGGTACAGAGGGTCGAACAGTCATGCAAACGCACGAGTGATCATATAAGGGTTCCTATTTTTCCTTTTGAGGTACGGAACTCTAGAATTCTTGACTCGGTCATGAGGACAGTTTTTGTTGGATCCCTTACAAAAGCATAGTTGTCATAAATTGCTAAACCAACTCTGATAATGTGTAGTATTTATTTACATTTATAAATACGTTACACTAAAATACTGCGTGGTTAAAATTAGTGGTAAAAAAGGTATTATGAGCCAGTGTCATTTTGATCTTTGAACCTGTCGATTTTTGAATTTTGGTAATTATGAAACTAATGCATTTTCACCTTCAGTCTTAATAATGATTCGGTATTTGAAGTAATTGTTCATTTTACCAACTATACATTTTGGATATCGGATGTAATGTGTAAATGTTATTATGACATTTTATTGTATTGAAAATAAGTCAATTTGGGAATTTAGGCATTTTGGCACTAAGACAAAATGAGATTTAGTCAAATATGTAAAAGGGCATTATGATATTTGATTGTAACGCACCGGAATCAAATCAAGGCTCCGACTCGCCATACAACAGAGTACTTCTCAGCCGTTTTTAGGGTTCCGTAGTCAAACTAGAAACCCTTATAGTTTAGCTTAGGACGGCAGACCTAGTTGCTGTATTTTTGAAATTCTGAGTGATCATATAGGTCCTATCTGATCTGATGATGATATGGAATAGATGTATTTTTCCCTATCACCTGTCAAATTTTATCTCGTGCTGCATGCTAAGGGGGCAGTACTCCTCCGATATAGGGGAAACTGTTAAAAGACCGCTGGTAGATAATAAAAAGTATCTTGTTTAAAAAAATATTTATTAAAATGTACATAAACTTAATTAATATAATTATAACAACACCGCTTGCGCCGCTCTAGCGGTCAGATCACGTACTAAGTGTAACCCCTCGATCACCTTGAAGATCAATTTTACTACATTTCTACCCAAATTAGCGAAGCCAAACTAAGGGTAAATTATTGATTAATTATTTTAACAATCGATCTATGTATGTATACATTGTTGTGACTAAAAATCGAATGTTCCGCTCTAGCTCCTAAATTATTGGACCGATTTTAATAAATCAAGTGTCATAATATGTTATACATAGGCTATATAAAAATTGTAACGGTGCGACACACTATGTCAGTCGGGATTTAGATTGCAAGTTTTAAACTAATGTTAATAGCTTTCCACTGTCCACCCTGAAAGTCCATTCTAAATGTTGGTGAAAGAATTTTTGAAATCGGTCCAGTAGTTTTTGAGTTTATTCGTCACAAAAATACAAATATTTCCTATATTAGTCAAATATCAACAAAACGCAAAGAAGACTATACATAATAAGAACAGTTGCATCACACGTTCACGGCAGCGCCTCCGTCGGTAGCACACCTCGCGAAATCGATGCAGCGAAACCGCTGACGTTCCGCCACCGTTTGTCCGTTATATGACGAGCGAAACATTAGCGAAACTGCCTGTTCTACCGCGTTAAATTGACCATGCTTCTATTTCTTTCTCGCGGAATATCGGCGACGCCGCTCACATCTCCGCCGCGAAACCGCTGACCGAATAAAAGCTGACCGTAAACGCTAGTTATTAGAAAAACTAGTAAAATTGGCATTCAAGGTCATTGAGGTGTTAGCGCCGCACGCAAGAGACGTCAATTAATTTTAAAGCTTGATTAAAGTTGCTGCGTTTTATTCTATTGCTGTAGCAAAGAAAGTGACAGCAGCAACTTTAAACAAACTTAATAGTTAATTGACGTCTCTGAGTGAGGCCGTTAAAAAAACCTTAGGACGCTACAGTAAATTACTACAGGTCTAGTACTAACGTTGGAGGTTCCTGCGGTAGTGGAGCGGTGCGGGAGGGGATACATGTGACGTAACGGAACTGTCTCGCTATACACGTGACGAATAGTAATGAAAATTATATCTTACGATATTTAAAAGCGTGTACCTAAATTGCATTGGTATAATTGCGTATGAAAAAATAAACTGACAAAATGAGTTACAATATGATTTAATAGAAATGTTTTGAACTGAAATGTTGAACTTCCAATCCAATTAAATTAAAATTACTCGAATCGCTGTCTGCAGAGGTATGATTTGAATCGCTTTCATTATCTGATTCCCGGTGTCGTAAATTTATAATAAATTGATCCATCCCGTCGCTAAGATGGTCATTTTTGTAGTAATTATGTACTTAGTTTTATGCACATTAATGTCATCTTTAGGCTTAGTAGAATTGGGATCTGATTTTCTTCCCTTAAAATGTTCGTGCACTTTATAAACAACCTGTTAGTTTGAGCCCTATCGGAGTACTCATATTCGGTTGTAAAATAGAATAGTATTTATTAGCGATAAGTTTGGATTACATTGGTCTTATTTTTCTACACACGGTGAACTTGTTTAAGTGTACAGGAATCAATTTTTCTTACACAGTCGATAGCAATTACATTTGCATCGGAGGTACTTAAAATAAATATGATTTTATTTTAATTTAGAATTTAATTCTCAACCGAAACTATTGTCACCCTACTCCTAGTTAGTTTAGCAATAAGACCTCTTTAAAACAACTGTTCCTTATTACAATTTCTTACTCTGTGCCAACTTGTCAAATGTAACAGACATATGCACCTCAAGTGTAGGGTGACCATGAGGTTAGTTAATGTTATTTATTAACTCTTTATTATTAATTAAATAATTAACTAATTCAGGAATAAAGTAATTACTATAACACACGCACAGATAGACTTAATTTTGTCCAGGGAATATGAAAAATTGGTTCCTGTATACTATTACAAATTCACCCTGTATATTATGTATACTAGAGCACACTTAGCTATATCTAGCATGCAAATTCTAAAATGATTATCTCGTGCGTTTTGATCAAAGCGGCCAGTCCAAATGACTCGTGTTGACGACGGCGAGGCCCGCGCCCGACTGGAGTCTCGCGTCAATTGACGTAACGAAAGAAAACATACCCCTCCCTCCCGCACCGCTCCACTACCGCAGGAACCTCCAACGCTAGCGCTAGACCTATAACAAGTATGTGACCTAATACCTTTTCATTTAAACTTATTGGTGTGACAAACGTATGAAATATAATCAACGGATTGCCATCATCCATCGACGTATTTATTTATCGATTCTTAAAAGAACAATTATAATAAAATCGGACTCGGAACCGGTTAAAAAAAATCCGGTTAGTACCGGTTTTGCTCCGAACTTTTCTATGAAAAGCGAACGTTTTGATAACTTTGTTATAACCTAAATTAACCGGTTTAATCCATGAGAAGTCAGTCGGTAAACAAACGCGTTGCAACACTTGCAACTTAACTTCGACTTGTGATGTGAAGGAGCTTGTTTATCGTGCGTCAGGATTAACCGGTTGTTTAAGCTTGAAACCGGTTAATTCGAAAAGAACTTTATATACAGGTTCCTCCAAAAACCGGTTTATACGAACGAAATGTTTCATTTCAGAAAAAGTTTTGCGTCACGTACACGTTTTGTAAATTTAACCGGTATCCGAGCCCTGATTCGACGGACCAGTTTGACAGCTCAAGCGCAAATTGCCGCAGCACGGGAAGAGTTGTTCGTATAAATTACAAATATCGTTTGGACGTAGTTTATCTAAAAGGATCCAATTCAACCATTTCACACGGAGAATTTGACATAATATTGACAGCAATAAAGTTCAAATTTAAACACATATTGCTTTGTGGGTGGGATCCTTTTCCATAAACTACGTCCGTTTGTTACTGTGATTTACGTAAAATTTTATAGCATGTACAGTCGAGGACAGAAAGATGTTTACACTTTTTCACCTTGTTCCATTGTAATAAGGTCCAAAACTGTATACATCTTTCTGTCCTCGACTGTACTTAGATCAAGTCGATATTAGAACAACGACATTATTTCCTCTTCTCTATTAAATAGGGATGATGACTGGGTAAACAAAAAGTAATTCTATTTAGTCCGTCAGTTAGATTAACAAAAAATATTGAACACGTATTTTTTCTTTTGTCAATCAAACAAAAAATGACAAAGATAAAGCGCGTCAAAGTTCGGGAGCGGGGGCTCGTGACGTCACTTCTGTGTAAAAATTGTACCAAATTATATTAAGACGTGACGTTACGCGACTTTTCAACTCATTATCTCCGTAATTTTTTGATTATGTGAAAAAAGACAAAATACGTGTGTGTGTGTGTGTGTGTGTGTCCGTCCGTACGTGTACGTGTCGTCGTGTGTACGTCTTGCGGCTGATATGATGATGTGATGATGATCCCTATTACATACGCATCCTGGCAACACGATCTGTCAAACTAGTAAATTATATGTGTCGTTCTCAATATAAAGGGACCTTATGGAGGAAGGCGGTTGAGCTCTTCTTATTCTTGTAACTATGAATACTATGGTAACAGTTCTAAAAACGGCATAATCGCCTGCCTCCATAAGGGTTAAATTAAGAACGTCACATGTTTTTACTATTTTCTTGTCATTCCGTGTCACATAATCAAGCTGTGGCGAAGCGTTTTTATAGCGACTGGGGCCGTCGTAGTGGGCGGCTTCAAATACAAATATTTTGTTTTAAAAAAAAGTGTAAGTACATAGTTAAGGATTAAAATTAACAAAGGTAACTTTTCCATTGGAACTGGCCGGAAGAAGAACTCGTGGAGATCAAGAGGAGAGGCCTTTGCCCAGCAGTAGGACACCCGAATAGGCTATTGAAAAAAAAAAAACTTTTCCATTACGTCACGAAAATTAACTATAGCAAGTGCAACCGTATTACTAACGGGTGAGGATTGAATCTGCTTCGGTTATTGAATTTGAGATACCGCGATTGGCGTATGAGGGCGGTATACAGGATGTCACATAAGTCGCACTTCACAGTGACACCGCAGGTAGACCGGCCTAAGACGCACCGAACTTTAAACTGGCAAATCTTGAAAACCATGCGATTTTTCCCGAGGTAAAGTTGTCGGGATAATGCGTAACGCATTTCAATTCCGTTAAAAGCAAAAGGCTGGTTCGGTCCGTCTTAGTCTGGACTACCTCCGGTGTCACTGTGACGTACGACTTATGGAACACCCCGTATAAATACATGACTAATTTTCGTGACGTAATGGAAAAGTTACCGTTGTTAATTTTAGTCGTTAACTATATGTATACTTACAGTTTTTGAAAACCGGCCGGTACGTATAGTTAGGCGACGGTGCGCAGGAGTGCGGGCAGGCGGCGTCACTCGCGGCGCAGGTTGTCGAGGCGCGCCTGCAGCTCGGCGTCGGCGTCCGGCGCGCCGCCCGCGCCGCCCGCGCCCCCCGCGCCCGCGCCCGACCCGCCCGCCACCGCCGTCGGCGCCGCGGGGAGCTTCGCTGCGGACACACGAACAAACAAACTTTAGCACCCGATTATGCCGCAATTACAATCATAATGCGGCAAACTTAAAAATCTTACAGGTGTCACAACACTGGTAGTACCAAATTTTGAAGATTAAATTAGTTGGTCATACTGACCAACTTTCACTATGGGATCAACCCCGAAATCGCGAAAAAAAATCGACCCTCCCTATATTTTGGCTAGTCAGCTGACGATGTTTTGTATGGGAGGGTAGATTTTTTTTTGCCCTGTATATGGACAAAACCAATCATTTGTATTTTTGATCATGAAAAACTGCGTTTAAGCACCCAGTTGTCATACAAATTATTTTTAGTTTAAAGATAAAGGTCGTGGATAGTATCTTTAAATTTATAATTGGATGAAAAAAATAAGACGAAACTTCGTAACTTTGAGAGATCGTATCTTTAAATAATTTTGATGTTTTACTTCAGTGTCACTTTGTTATAACTTACATCTTTTCAATTGAAATAACTATAGCGCGTGGTAATATTCAACATGAGTCATCGTCCCTATTGACAGACGTATCAAATTTTTTTATGACGTGCAAACGGTATTCAATCTTATGGGCCCTCTTCACGATCGTCCAATCATGGGCGAGCATGAGGGACGAAGTTATGCGTTAGAGTGAGATAACCTATCTCAAGTCCGAAAGTACGTTTGCCCGCTGTTTCGTTTGTCCGAAAATCATTTTTCTCTGAACCCTTGAGCTTTTCAACATGTTTATAGAGGTATACCTACAGAACCCGTAGGTTAGGTTAGGTTTGTTTTACAACAATCCAGGAAAGTAAAACGGTTTCAGACAAAAAAGGTTTTCGGACAAACGAAACAGCGGGCTAACGTATTTTCGGACTTGAGATAGGTAACCGTTAGAGTACTTCGTGGTGTATTAGGGTGGCCACATGTTTGGCCGATTGTTAGGTGCGCGTGCGCATGTGTGCGTGTGTACTGACTGCTGACGGAGAGCGAGCCGGTCGCCTGCGGCAGGCCGGAGAGCGTGTCGTTGAGCTGCAGGCCCAGCTCGTCCAAGATCTGGCCCACCACCGCGTCGCTGGCGACAACATACAATAATTTAAAAAAAAATGCTTTTTTTTAATCCTTGAATCTGATAAAAATCTGTGATCTATTATGACAATCTAAACCGCATTGTATATTGTAGCTTTTGAAAAATAAGTTTCCAAGTTAAAAATTTCATTTTTGGGACAAGCTTTTCTTGCCGACTGTCCTTTGTTTGCACAGTCATCATCTGCTTGTCGAGACAAGTCCAACCAGCCCCAACACGGCGGGGCTATCTTGATTCGTTATGGAGTTCCCATGGCCACCGGATGCATCATCAAACCAACTCCATATTATTGCTCCATATTATTAAAAAAAAAAACTTGTCACCGAAGTTACGTACAGGGGCGTAACGCGGTATAGGGGGGGAGCAGTTGCCCCCTCCCCCTAGAAGATGCAGAAGATACAGGAATGCTCACAAACCGTAAACAAAGCTGATTCTTTTGACCTGCCCAGTTAACAAAATCCTAGCTACCCCCATGGTTACGTATACGTAGGGGGGAGCGCTTTTTTTCACATAATTCTTTTTCTTCATAATGTTATTGTTTCAGGATTTAAAAATTACTACGGGTAAATAAGGTTCTGTTAGGTTAGTTTTGTTTTATAAACATCCTAAAATCAGAACGGTATCAGTAAAATTCGCTTTAGGACTTGCGATGATTATGAATATCGATACATTCGGACTACAATATTTTCGGTGGCCAATATCCCCATACGTAGGTATACTAAATTTCAACTCGATCTGACACCGGGAAGTGGTTCTAATTAAACTTGCCCTAAACAAATATTGCAATAAAAAAAGCTGGTCAAGTGCGAGTCGGACTCGCGCACCGAGGGTTCCGCACAAACTTGTGGGCATGTAAATAGTTCGTAAATCACGGGAATACAATATAAACAAAGTCCAGTATAACTGACACGCAATAAGTATGCACTTTCGTACTTAGTGAGTGTCACTTTATACTGGACTTATTTTTTATGTGATGTAACTACAAATTAACGGTATTCCGATTTTTTCCTTTACTCGTGCTATAATACATTGCTGCTTGCCAAATTTCATGATTCTAAGTCAACGGGAAGTACCCTATAGGTTTTGATTCCCTTAAATATCTTAAACGGCCATATCTTTTGATTGTGTTAGCTTAGAAGATTTATTTTTTCACTGATACAAGGGATTGCAGACCTTAGTATTTGATATTAATTTCAACTAGATAACTCCACGCGTTCCTGAGAAAAAGGGTCTTGACAGACACACAGACAGACAGACGGACAACAAAGTGATCCTATAAGGGTTCCGTTTTTTTAATTTGAGTTACGGAACCCTAAAAACAGCAGCCAGTCCTGACCTCTCCTCTTCGTCGTCGTCTCCCTCCATGGCCTCATCGATGGAGTCGTTCATCATCTCCTCCTTCATGTCCATGATCTCCGACTGCTTCTCGAACTCCTACAAGCGCACGTCACTCAGTTCAAAAGAAACCTCACAATATCCTTGTAAAGTTGTTTAAAAATTTTGGAGTGTGTGCCCAGGAACTACACGACCTCATCCCACCCTCCACTTTCTCCAATCGGTCTTCCAGACGCAGGGAGGGCTTCCATCCTCATGTAGTCGAATTTCCATCAGTTCGGACGAAGCGGTTTGCTGCGTCATTTCTTATTCGCACTGCCAAGGAGTGGAATGCTCTCCCTGCGTCTGTATTTCCGGAATCCTATAACCTTGGTGTTTTCAAGGCAATAGTGAATAGGCATTTTCTGGGTAAGCGTGAACCATCTTCGACCTCGTCGTCACTTAACATCAGGTGAGACTGAGGTCAAACGCAAACCCATTTATAATAAAAAAAAACGAAAGTTGTTTAAACATTTGGATAACGATATAAATATCGATAATAAGGCATATTTTTATCGATATAGGTAACGATAAATAATTTTCGGTACATTAATATCGATATTTTGACAGAACTCCGTCATTTATGACCCAATTTGATATTTTTTTATTCCGTCAGGTAATATTTGGGTTGATCAACTTTTTCTTGTAACTCGTTGTCATGGTTACGTCCGCTGGACAACTCTTTAACACCATGATTCTCTATACGTTTTCTATGGTTATAGTTCACCAAACGTACATTTTTGTCGTAGTTATAAGCCCATTATTTTATGGACTATTTCCTAAGCACATTAGTAGCATATATTATAACAGTTTTCTTTGAGAAACTCGGTCACTGTTGTCTCTTGGACAACGGGACAGAATAACAAGAAAAAGTTGATCGACTCATTTACTATTACTTACATACCCGATTCAGATTGGTCTCATTTCTGTAAGAATAATAAACTCATGATGAAATCCATGAGGAATCGACGGAGCTCCTCAAAAATCGCAGTTACTGAATCTTCGTCCTCCGGCAAGAGTTAGTCAAGAGGAAACCCATTATCAATACAATAAAATAAAAACAGTCAAAGGCACTAATATCTATACGCCTATCGCGTCATAAGTGGCAATATTTGGCCAGGTGAATATGTATCTGGTTACTAACACGATTCGCTAAAAAATATGTACCCGTTAGTATCGGTACCAAGTATTTATAAAAGTATCGATATCTGTTTACCGATACAATTATCGATATATTCGGTAGGTATCGATATTGTTATCGATTTTTTTAAATATCGATATATCTCGGTTATTGATATACAGTCCCTTGTCTGTTTATTGAGCCAACTGCACACCAACAATCTTTGTCTTTGGCTCTTAACAGATTTAACAAACAAGGTCGCAGAACACGTCCTAACGAAATTTGTGAAATCACAAACATTTATTTGACAAACAATTGCGTACGGTTCACTAATGTTTCACAAACTATCATTTGGCAAACTGTATCATTTTTCAAATTTTCATTTCGCAAATAGGTAATTCCTCTGGCAGGATTTTTTATTATTTTAAGAGGTCGCATGTCTAACCTAACCTCTGTAATACTAATAAGCCAATGTAATCTATTTTATATGTAGCGGTTTAGGTATCCTGTCATTTTACCAAAAAACGCAAACATGTCATTTGTCAAACCGCTTTTTTTCCGAAACTGTAAATATTTCAGGATTTATTCCAGTACCATCGTGTAGAACCGGTTAGGTTAGTTTCATAAAAATTCTGAAATAATTACAGTTTCGGAAAAAGCAACGATTTGCCAAATGATACGTGTGTAAAACGTTTTTTGGTAAAACATTAGTGAACCAGCGGTCAAAGCTATTCGTTTTTGCGAAATGAAAGTTTGTAAAATGAAACATTTGACAAACGTACATTTGGTCAGATGAACGAACACCGTCTGCAAAACAAGGGGACACGGTACTTGCCTGCAGTATCTTCTGTATTTGCGGCATGTTCAGCTGCCGGTTCATGGTGGCCATGGCCCTCGTGACGCCGCGCATGGCCGTCGCCATGGTGCTCTGCGACTTCAGGGTCTGTATCTTCAGCCCCACCGCCTGGATGTTGGCCTTCATCAGCATGAACTTGCGGACGTAGCGCCGCGTGCGTACCAGGTCTTTCGCCATGATTTTGACTGCATCCTGGAATTGAAAAATATCAGGGGACAATCTCACACAAATTGACTGAAAGTGCACCTTCTGAGATAATATACCATCTGAGAATGTGCTCTATCTGAGAAAGTGTACCAATTGGGAAATGCACTTTTTGAGACAGTGCACCTTCCGAGAAAGTGATCCTTTTAAACAAGTGTACCTTTAGAAAAAGTGCATATTTCGGGAAAGTGAGTTTTATGAGCCTAAACCAACTAAACCTAACATCAAAAAACTTGGCAATGCGAAACAATACCAACCTTCACACTGATTTAACGTGATTGTGAGAACATAATATATTTTTGTGCAATTCATTATGGTTTTTTTTTTTTTTAATTTTTATTGTACAATAAAGATAAAATTACAATTTAAAAAAAAAACCACCTCATAAACCACTCAAGGGTTTGTGCGAGGGTAATACGCTCTAAAATACTACCAAATTACATATGACAAGTACACTTCTATCCACATTATATTACAGCTTATTTATAAAGTAAGATTTAAGTTTATACTTAATATTATTGGGAGTAACGCTATCTCTAAAATTAACATCAAGGTCGTTTATGAGACGAGGAATCAAGTAGGCGCTGGTTCTCTGCCCATAGACATTGGTATATCCAGTAGTGGCAAATTTTCTGTTGGAGATTGCTCGAGTGCATTTCATGTTAGATTTTAAGGTTTGGTAGGTTGTGTCAAAAAATTGTTCCTTAATCAAGTTAAACTTCACTTTTTGGTGGATAGGTAGATTCTTGCAGTGTTTAAATATCTGTAGTTCATCATTAGCATATTGTATTTTAATTTTAGGAGGAAGTATTTCTTTAAGAATTCGCAGCTGCAGTGTATAAATTCTATCTAGGTAAGACTTGTATTAATCAAGTCTATTTGTATTTACTGTTTTCATTGATTACATTTTAAAAAGGGGTAAAATCAGATTCCCTGGTAAGTCAATGGGGTAACAAGATTGAAAAGGTTAGAGAGGTATGTCTTAGAGCGTACCATCTGCCCCTCCTTCGCGAGCTTCTTAATGTCGTTGATGAGCTTCTTCTCCTGCTGCTCCATCTTCATGCGCTCGCGCTCCAGATCGCGCACCGCCTTGTTGAGCGCGCGCTGGTTCTTGCGCAGCATCTCCTCTGGAGTCATCCGGTGACCGAAGAGCCACTCCATGATGCTGAGGCTTGCTGAAAGAGTTTGTAATGGAAGGTTGTGTGTGCATTAGTATGTTTGTTACTCCTGTATGCTGTTGTATTACCAATAAACGTGTCACAAACTGATTAATTTCTAAAACATATCATTTTCCTTCCAAAACCGTAAGTATTACAGGAATATTTTAGGACCATCGTGTAGAACCCTATAAGTTAGGTTAGTTTTATAAAAATACTGATATATTTACAGTTTCGGAAAAAAAAGTGGCTTGCCAAATGTTTGTGAAATGTTTTTTGGTAAAACATTAGTGAACTTTGTTATTCCACACTGAAACAGCTAGATGTATTTGGATGAAATTTGGAATGGAGATAGCTTATACCGTGATAGCTTATACGTAGTCGAGGACAAAAGCTGGTACGTCACTACATAGTATAAAACAAAGTCGCTTCCTGCCATCTGTCCCTTTGTATGTATGTACCCTTAGATCTCTAGAACTACGCAACAGATTTTAACGCAGTTTATCGCTGCTCCCTCGGGAACTGTCAAATTTTTCGGGATAAAAAGTATGCTATGGCCTTCCCAGGGACTCGAACTATATCCACACTGAATTTCATCAAAATCTGTTAAGCAGTTTAGCCGTGAAAGCAAAAGCAAACAAATGAACAAACAAAATTTTGCATTTATAATTATTAAGTATAGATAACCTTCCCAGATAATCCGTCTTTCTACCATATGAAAATGTGTATAGTAGTATCATTGCATTGGTGCATTATATTTGAATAATGAATTTTACACTTTTAGAAGTGCTTTGGCATTGTTGTGACTCATTGGCTATTCAAACCAAGAGGTAAAAAAAATACGACAATATATTGAGAAATACGTTGGAATTATTTTAAATGCTCCTAAATGGAGTAAAATACCCTAGAGGAGAGACTAATAAGACTAATAGGACTGAAAAGAACACCGAGTACTCTGAATCAAAGTATCCAGTCCCAAACTCCCCGATTTTTCTTAATAGGCTTGTATTTGATTATATGTTCATCATCTTAACTTAGCTGTCATATTAATTACACAAACTCAGAATTATTAAGATAATAGCAAAAAGAACGTTTCAAGTAGTTTACGAGCTAGATTATTTGGACAGGTACCTGTATAAGGTCAACGGTATGATGCGTCGATGATTCACCACTTGAAGCTACAGTATTTAACCCGCCAGCCTAAAAGTCTTATGAAGTGAAAGACAACAAAAACTAAAGAACACTTGACAGCTATATTACAGTTCTGCTGAAGATATAATCGAGAAACAATATTGTTTACACGAACGAAAAGAGATCTTCTTTGGTGTAGTTAAACGTCAATTGTCTGTCATAATTGTCAATTGAGACTGTTTCAGACACTGTTAAAACCGCTTGGATTTTCGTTAATTTTGAGTTGTCGCATGTGACTTCATCTCTAACCTGAATTTTTATTCCCTCGGAAAAGGGGTAAACATAGTTACGTCACTGTCAAAGTGACATTTAAGGGGATCTCAAGTACGGGACAGCAAGAAATCCACTCTAATCATAACAATAATAATAATATTAATATTATTAATTAATTAATATTATTATATTATAAAGATTTGTATTTTTGTATGTATTACGAATAATCTCAAGAACTAATTGACCGATTTCAAAAATTATTTCATCATTCATTAGAATGCTACATTATCCCTGAGTAACATAGGCTATATTTATGACTAGAAAAAAATTAGGGATCCCTATTAAAACTTTAATAATGTAACCCAAGGTAAAATTAGCTATAAAATGTCTTTCAACGCATGCGCTGCGGAAACTATTGATGATGGAACAAAAAAATGCTAAACAAAAAAAAACAATATTAAAGAACATATATTATCTATACCAACAAAAACTTTGCGATATGTCCAACTATTGTAGTTATGTCACTATATAACTACTTTTTTACATTTACTTTACTTTCTTTTTTTTTTAATTTGTTGGTTACTACCAAAAAAAAACAATTTTGGGGGTTAAATTATGAAACTTCATAATTTAACCCCCAAAATTTGGACACTGAATTTAATTTCATCCTGTATGATAAGTAAGTAATTAGCTATGTCCACACCAGTTCGCTTTCAAGTTCATCTTGCGCTTTCAACTTTCAATTCGTCTTGCGTCAAGCGAATGCAATACGAGGGTGACACTGAATCTTCAATTAAATCCAATGTTTTGACTTTATCTTCCGCTTACTTACTTTATACATTTTTTTAATTTAATAGAATATAATTGAATATAATTTTTTAATCTTCTTCTTTTCTTTTTCATTTTACATATATTTACAGTTTTTAATGCTAGAATAAGTAGATACTAGTATCATTGTAATAGTAATCTGTATTATCAGCACTGTAAAAGTGCCCATGCGACCTACTTACTGAATAAATATCTTATAGCTCTATCTTTATCTAGGTAGTTGGGCAGTTAAAAAGCTAGTGAAAGGGGAATCAAATCAAATACATATTCAGGTTCACGCATATATTTTGTAACCTGCAAAATACATGAGTAGAGGATGTTACTTGAGATCCTTTACACAATCGCAAGTAAACTTATCTCTAATTATATATCACAACGTATCACATAGTAATAATGTAATCAGACTACTAAATGGATATATATATTATATACTTTTCCATAGCTTAGATAAAATATCAATAAACATGTCATATTTCTTGAAAAAATTATATCTTTAAAGAGTGGTTAGAGTGAATTCGGCAACATTTAAACCATTTTTTTTGTATTTGAAAAATAAAAATAACCGAAAAAGGTATAAATATATAAGAGACGAAAGAAGGTAATAAACATATAATACATGCCAATAAATCCCAATTTTACAAACAACTTGCTACAATGTTACAAATGTGGGAGTATCTTGAAATATTGAGGAGTAAAATATATTGATATGCCAATAATTATACATTTTTCAATAAATCATCGTATCGTAGTGATTGTTAAGGATTACCTAAGTGCATTAACAACATAAATATTTGCGCGGTAATCAACAACGCAATTTACTTAATTAATAAAGAGAAGACCATCTCAAATCTTTCAATAGGTACATATAAAAATATTTCCAATATTTCACCAATCCTATATAATCCCATCGTCAAAATCCCAGAACTTACGAAAACTAAGCTGGCAACACTGACAACTTTTTAAAAGGCTAAGGTGTCGCCACCTTATGCCACAATTTAAATCCAATAAAAGTAAACAATCTAGTTTCATTCAAACAACAAATATTGGTGGAGAGTTTTAGGAATTTCAAATTTAGGCGTAATATCCACCAACAAGCTACCATAATATCTCCTCAAAAAAATCCTAGTTTGAGCGAGTAGGGAAATAGGTGTTTTAGCGCGTTCAATCAAGGTCTGTTTTTGCACGGCATTCAAGATACTGTTTCTTTTTATCATGCAAAGGTCGAAGGCTTCGGTGGCTTCCAGAAGGAGATAGAAGATGTGCTCGTACTCTTCTGCCGTGACGTTTTGGAGGTGGTTGAGGATGCCGTCTGGGTCGCGGAACTGGGTTTTCATGATAACCTGGAAAAAATAGGAAAAACTTAAACTTAAACCATTCACAAAATACTTAAACGGCCGAGGGATAACATTTATTTTCATTGAACAATTGTACACTAAATCCAGTTACAGTGCATTTCTAGAATGAGCACAAACGCCTGTTTACGGTATTGCCCCGCAGACGGAATTACCCCAATGCACTATGCTCGGATCCAGGATTTGGTTCAAGCTGTGGTTCAGGGGAGAGGTTGGGTCACGTGCCCCCAAGATACCAAAAATACCTACGTCATTTTTAACTCAATAGAGTAGGGCGACGGCACCAGTGTTCGACACGTTTAGCTGAAACGCACCAATAATGGACACCTAACTCTTAACCAAAGTGTTAATTGATTGTTGCAAAATAAATGAATAATCGTTAAGAATAAGAATAATAATAATAATAATAATAATTAGAATAAGAATCACGTGTCCATCATTGGTCCTTGTCCATTACTGGTGCCATCACCCTAAGTAATATTGATTCGGATACTACTAAACTTGTAACATGGCCCAGGGAGGGCTCATTACCCCTATGACCCCCTCTGGATCCGCGCTGGCTGTGTCCCTTCATCGCTTAAAATAAATTGTTTTCGTGCTGTCACTTTGTAAGTACAGTACTTATAAGTGTCACTTATAAGTTCCATGCACTTTGTACTTTTTACCCAACTGAGCGAAGTCAAAAGAAGGGTAATGATTATGATAACAGTCTATGTATGTATGTGACCCAAAATCGGATGTTACCCTCTAGCTCCTAAACTAATGGACCGTTTTAAATAAATGGGTACTTACTCATATAGATACCCTTTTTTTGGCATCGCTCAGTCAGGTAAAAAAAATAAGTGTCCATACCCTGGCTCCGTGGCGCAGCAGCATGGCAACGATGTCTCCGCGGGGCTCCGTGTTGCTGGCGAGGTACTCGGCCAGCGCGGGCCGGAGCTGGGTCGCGTCTTCATCATTGTACACCTTCAGGTTTGGATCGGCGCCGCTTTCTAGAAGGATCTGGAAGGAAAAGCATATATTAGGAGGATTGGGATGCCCCCGACGACGGTGACGGATGTCACATGAGGTTATTAGTTACCTGAACGATTTCCTTCCTGTTCGTAATGTTGTCGGAGCAGGCGACGTGAAGCGGAGAGCCAATCACCGAGCTCGATGAGTTCACTTGCGCGCCTGACAAGAGTGAAAGATCATTGCTGGTGTTAGAGTTATTCCCCAGAATAATACGACTGTCCCAATTTACCATGAGAATCGTACGACAGGAGGTGGGTTGTCAGAGAGAAGAAAGAGACAAAAAGACACTGGTCTCCTATGCTAGTAATTTCACTGCTGCTTAACAATGGTGTGAGCGAGAATGATTATGGTGGTACCTGCAGCCAGGAGCAGCTGCACCATGGGCACGTCCCCCTTGAGGATGGCGAGGTCCAACGGGCTGGGCTTGCTGAGCGCCGGGCACTCGTAGTTCACGCGCGCGCCCTGTTTCACCAACAGGTTCACCACGTCGGTGTTCCCTGGAGAAAGGGAGTGTCTTATTGGCTGCCTTATTGGATATTGGTTGGATCAAATGACATCGTATTATCATGCATTCTCAGTTAACTTTAGTAGCTAAATAATAGGTAACTGAGAAAGCATCATAGGGTACTTATACACGGGAGGCACGCTGCCAACGGCAAAGGTAACTGGACTTCGACGGCTGCCGTCACCACCCGTCAGCGGCAGCCGTCGTTTTTGGCGTGCAGTTGCCTCAACGATACAAACATACGAACATAACACAAAATATGATGTCGTTTGATTTTTCACTACATCTGTATCTATACATATTATAAAACAAAGTCCCCCTGCCGCGTCTGTCTATCTATCTGTCTGTACGCAATGAACTCAAAAACTACTGAACGGAATTTCTGACGGTTTTTGCCAATGGACGGAGTGATTTATGAGGAAGGTTTAGGTGTATAATAATTTAAGTTTTACGTGTGAAACCGGGCCGGGTCGCTAGTATGGATATAATATTTACTGGTACCCAGCAGGAGGTACCAGGTTCGATGTTAATCTAAGCAGGTCATGTACTAGTTACCCGACTCACGAAGAAGGAGCGTATTATTTTCAACCTGTATGTAAAAAAGTGTGTATTAGTTCATTGTTCCCTCGTAGAGGTTGAACGGATGGACCGATTTCGACAAACGAGGTATCGTTAGATTTGTATTTAGCGTCGCGTGTCACTGGGTAATAAAAAATACCTATGTGATGGACTAAAAGTATAATAACAAGTAGGGCATTTAACATACTAGACGACGATATCAAAACATGCAGTCGGTTTTATAAGACTTGCTTTTTAACCCCCAACGTAAAAAGAGGGGTGTTATCATGTTATAACTTTAACGTGTGTATTTGTGTGTTTATTTATCTGTGTAGGGTGATGGCACCAGTAATGGACAAGGACCAATGATGGACACATGATTCTTATTTTGAAGAAAACAAGGATTATTCATTTGTTTTGCAACAATAAATTTACACCCGTATGATCTTTGAACTAAGGTTTAAGTGTCTATTATTGGTGCCTGTCAGCTTAAAGTGTCCAACACTGGCACCATCACCCTATCTGTATATGGCATCGTAGCTGTATGTGGCATGTGGCATCGTAGTAGTAATATTTGATGTTTCACTCACCACTAAGCACAGCATAGTGCATGACGGTCCTGTAGTCGTTCCTGGCGTCCGCCATCGCGTTGACGTCGGCGCCGTGGCTAATGAGGAGCAGCACGGCCTCCATACCCTGAAGACGTAATGAAGTGGATCAGCTACATATTTTCTAAAATTCGACCTCAACCTTAGCTCACCAGCTCGAGGAAGCATTATTTCTAGCTTAATATCTGCGTATTAAACACTACTTTACTCGCTAACCACAGAGAAGGCCAACCAACGAGTACACCGATCACCAGATGATCGATCGACTAGATCGATGAGCAATCTTAAAACTGCAACCTCACGACTTCAATCTGCAATCGCAAATTCATCGCCAACCTTAAAATGCCCACACCGGAACACATGTAAATCCAACCTTTACCCCTTTGTATCACTTTGCACTCTTTTGTCTTTGTCTTAGACCTGACGACGTTTGCAGAAGAATAACACTTATTTTAGAGAACTATCCTTCAAGTACCGTTGCATGAATTGCATCGCAGTTTTGGAAGAAAGCCTGCCATCATCATTCACTATCAGCTCGATGAAACTCATGCTAGATTAAAGCCTCCTCTTGCCTTTTCTACACGTCTCTGTTCCACGCCAGCATTAACCGCTTAATCACCTATCCTGTCCTTACGTCCTGAAATCCAGTGGCTCACCTTTCTCTGGCGGGCAGCCTTCATCAGCGGCGTGAGCCCCGCGCGGTCGCGGGAGTCAGGGTTGGCGCCGAAGGTCAGCAGCAGCTGCAGCGACTCCGGGTCGGACACCAGGTTGATCTCCGCTCCGAAGAAGTACCGCTTGTTGGGGTCTGCACCGTGCTCGAGGAGGAGACGGGCTACCTCCTGTAAATAATTACTTTGAGTTAGTAATTAATTATCATAAACGCGGGACGAGACGTTTGGGTCTATGTTAATTGTGTAAGAATTTTCCCTGATAAAAAATAATTATTATAAGCTTTGTCAGTATGTTTTAAATCTTGCAAGAATGGGCTGAAATTTTCAACTTAGTGACAATAATATGATGGGTGTTGTTGGTCGATGTTATTGCGTGAAACGATTAATTATCGAATAATCTTTAAACCCGTTCAGATTATAAAAGTCTAAATAATATAATTATCAAATATTATCATTTCTCCAAAGAGGCCTTCCTCACAGATCTCCATTATGATTGGCTTTGTGCTACTCGCAACCATCGACTTCCTGCAATCCTCACAAGATCGTCGATTCATCTTGTGCGAGGTCTACCAACACTTTCCTTGTACTCACATAGTGCTTGTTCCTGATGGCCAGCCTCAGCGGTTCATCACACAGCGTGGTCCGAGGGAACTCCTCACCGGTATCTGGTCTGTAGTCCACCGCGGCACCGCTTTGGAGGAGCAGCTTCACCAGCTCTGTGTAGCTGTGGAATAAGCGGCGCCGTATGTCAACGCTAATGTTATAAGATGAGAGCCCAATAGGAGATCTCCATTCAGGCGGGTGTTAAGCATAGGGCATTCCATCTTTGTCCTCAGATATAGCAACACATGTACAGTTTTGATATTAAAATGTCACGGGTCTGTCCACTTGACGAAGGTACTAGCTTAAGAGTGGACGTTTACTAGCTGACATAATGATGATGACACATCATCATGGTATATTGAATCTGAATCTAAATCTGACACACGGAGAAATCACTGGAGGTATTTCGTCTTAGTCCTTAGGGTATGCAATTTTTTTTTAGCTAGACGAGCGAAAAAAGGCTTCGGATCACTTGATCAGCACTAGAGGAATCGCAGATGCATTTTCGGCCTTAGAGAAAAGAGTATCGTCTCTTTAAGTAGCTGTATTTGCAGTTTTATAGAATGCTTCTTACCCATGTTCAGAGGACAGATGCAGTGCGCTGTAACCGCAGTCGTCCCGCGCGTTGACGTCGCATCCCCTCACCAGCAGGAGCCTGGTGGCTTCCAGGTACCGCTGCCAGATTGCGTAGTGCAGGGGACGCAGGCCTTGCGTCACTGGCTCGTTCACCTGGACACGAATAAACTTGGTCACTAAACAAAGTGGTATGTCATTGATCTGGTCTAATAGATTTTCTATAAGGGTGAAATGATTAAATACGGTGAATACGGTGATATATACATCTCCAACCATATAAATTCTGGCAATTTAAACATTCGTGTTAATAGGTAACATACATATATATATATCGTTGCCTAGTACTTAGTACAAGCCTCGAGCTTAGTTTGGGACTAGGTCAATTTGTGTGAAGTTGTCCCTGATATTTATTATTATTAAACATAAAAATAGAAAACATTTAATTTTTGAGACAAGCTTTTTTGCTAGCTGTGCTGTTTTGTACAGTCAAAGAGAGAGAGAGAGAGTCAGAGAGAGAGAGAACCTTACCAATGTTTTAATAATCTCACTGATGATAATGAAAATTAAGTCTTGCGGTAATCTCGTTTATGAGCTTTTCTTGCCGACTGTACTTTCTTTTGCACAGTAATCATCTGCTTATCAAGATAAATCCAGCGAGCCCAAATACGATGGGTCTATAATACCTTCCGACAGCATCATCAGACCAACTCCATGGTACCATAATATTGCATTGTCACCAAAGTTTTTTTTTATTGTCTTAGACAGACAAACAGGCAGACGGCCCACCCTGATGGTAAGTGGCCACCGCCGCCTTGCCAGTCTCGAAGAAATTTCCATGACACCCATTTTAAAAGCCCCATATAAATAGTAGCGCATTAGGAAAATCTCAGTGTGAAGTTTATTCCATATTAATTCAAAGCTAACGTAAGGTATATCAAACTTCAGCTCAATCGGATACCGGGAAGTGGTTCTAATTCAGCTTGCAAGATTCCACCTAAACAAACTAACTAACATACAAACATTGTAAGTTAAAAAGCTTGTAAAAAAAGCTTGGTACAAATTCCGCCTTTTCGAACGAAGCGCTTTGCATCATCTTTCATAATGCGTACTGCAAAGGAGTGGAATGCGCTTCCGGCGTCTGTATTTCCGAGTGCATACAATCTGAACCTATTTAAAGCTAGGGTGAATAGGCATCTTCTGGGTGAGCTCGCTACATCGTAGACTGAATCTTCGTCCTCCAAGGGCGGGAGTTGGTCAAGAGCAAACCCATTATCAATAAAAATAAAAAAAAAGAATACGGACTTCTAGAAATCAGTGAAAATCGGTCATTTTGGTGGTCTCAACCGGTGAGGTAGTCATCGGATGAGATTCAATAATCGACCCCCTGAACTGTCAATGCCTTCCTTAATGTTTATTGCTGTGTGAGATGCACTTCCCAAAATGTGTCAAAAATGACAGATTTCTTTGACGTGTCTTGAGCCATCTTACTCAACATCCGTCTATTAATACAGCCCCATAGCAAGTACCTTGGCGCCACAGGCCAGCAGGATGCGGATCTCGTCCAGTGGCACCATCCTGATGATGGAGTCCGCCAGCTCCCGCTGCAGGGACTTGCCCGTTATCACTTCCGACGGCATCTCTGGAGACAACAGTTCAAACATTAGGAAGAAGGACATCATCATCAGTCAAATGAAATAAAAAGAAGAAAAACTTTTATTCGTGACATATAAAGACAATACGAAACATTAATCAAAAATATAAAAGGTCTTATGTCACGAAATGGATACAGTTCAGCATAATGCTAGCTTAGAAGCCAGCGCTGGTCTTCCACTGGGACCAGTGAAGCTAGGGCAAGTTACATTTGGGCAAATGATTGTATCTACTACAATTCCCTTACGGCCATCGGCTGTGTAGGGCCTCACCTCATACACTCACATAGGATAGTAGCCACTTTGTGTATCATAGAAACGTGAAAAATGCTTTAAATGTAGAAAAGAAAGGTTGAATTAGGATTAGGATTAGGGTGGCAAAGGGGTGGCATTATAGTCGCCTTTAACGCAGTGGATAAGAATGGATAAAGCATCCGTCACTCTCGCACTTACATACTGGTCAGAAAGTGACAGATGGTGTTATCCACGTTTATCCACATGATGAACACGGCCATAATTGGCCCGATGCAAGGACTTCTGATGAGCCTGAAGCATGTCGGGCGGTTGCCTGAGTTTAATAGAGAGTCAGCTAAGCTGGGTTTCACACGAGTTTAATACCCCTTCTACACGATTGGGCGGTTGGGCCAACCGAGAGGGACGCAGCTATCTGTAGGAACGAGACCTAAATATTACTATCTCACTCTGAGAGGTCCTCTGCGTCCCTCTCTAATAATAGATTATTATATAATAGATTATTTTTTCATTTTAATGTAAATACCTAATTAATGCTAAGCTATACTCACAGCTCTACAATTATGAACCGATCGAAAGATGGTCGAAATAAAAGGTCTAAATTTGAGATGGGCAATCACTAAAGATCAGTTTATGTAACTTAAAAGTCGTTTATATTCCCAGAAACAAGGTCGGGAAATTGCGTATTTATTAGTTTACGAGTATCAAACGCAATTTATATACGCACAAAACTATAATCAGTAACGACGTAGATGAAGAACTTGTAGAAGTAAGCAAGCAGTCAGAAAACCGTTTTAAAAATACACTTTAGTTTTGGATTGAGGCCGTCATTTGGGCAGAGTGCCCAAATTAGATACCTAATTTATTTGATTCTTAGTTTGAGTATGATGGGATAGAAATGATTAATTAAGCATGTACACACATGAATTTGATGTCATCCACGTATGTGGCAACTTCCCTGTTTTAGGGTTCCGTGGCCTTTTGGCAAAAATTTATACCTATAAAGGTCTTATCCGTACGTCTGTCTTTCTGTATGACACAGTCACGTTTTTCAGGAACTGTTGAAGTCACAAAGCTGAAATTTTGAACACATACGATACAAGTATCATTTTTGCTAGAAATGCTTGTCTCCAGCCACTACAAACGCCTATATTTAATTTAATTCCTAGGCAGCTGGGTTAAACACGAACCTCCTTCTCGGTTGTCAGATTAAAATCCCAAAAAATAGCATGGACTGACTTCGAGACACACTTCAAGCCGAGCAAAAACGTGTCGTTTTATATGTTGACAAACACGAACCACGTGCTTCTGGCTTGCGTAAAGAACCGGTACAAGGACGCTGGCGCGCGTCCACCGTTCTAATAGGCTGGGGAAACAAAGAATTACGCCGGCTGTATTTATATAGATGTCTTCGGGCAAAACGCGGAGAAAAAATACTTAGGGGAATGGCACCAGTAATGGACATGGACCAATGTTAGACACTTGATTCTTATTTCAAAGAAGATAAAGGTTATCTTGCAACATTCAATTTATAACCGTATTATTTGAATTAAGAATTAGGTGTCCATTATTGGTGCCTCTCAGCTAAGTGTCTATCACGTATCTAAAGTGTAAAAGTGTAAAATTCATTATTCAGCTATTTACTAACTGAACGATGCGATCTAAAAAATTACGTCTTCGTAGTCTCTTCATTGTACTTAATAACGTGTAATGTTTAGCTGAAACGTTAAATAAAAGTATACACACGCAATTTGGACAACTTCCAACCAACGATTTAGTTACCAGACATTTTGGCTATTTCCTAAACACATAACCAATGTTATTAAACACGCGGTCATTCTATTTTTATACCTATTTCGTTTTCAATGTAAATAAATTTACTGCGACGGTCACATAACATAATGGCTGACAACTTAGTGCTGACGCTCCTTTAGGACTTAACATGCATGAACGCGATACGTTTTGACATGTGCTAGGTAAATGAATACATCTATTCCATATACTAACGTAAGATTTAGCGCTTAAGGTTTAAAATAATAGGGTCTCTTCTTGACTTTTATTACCTTTTATTACTAAGTGACTATAGCGATTTTCACTTACGTCTTACGTTAGGAATATGGAATAGATGTATACATTTCCCTAGCACCTGTCAAATTTTATCTCGTACATGCATGCTAGGGGGCCTGTGGGCCTATTATGAAGAAGCGTTACACTCATACAATTCTCTCTTAAAATATAGCCACGGTATTTATGAATGAAATGACACTTGATTGTTGTTCCTTGTCGGGTGCGTAATTTCCACATCTTGCACAGGACGCCATGTTTTACGACTCATATTTTTTTTTTGTAAGACGCGTGCGTTCGTCACGAGTGATCGGTTGGCACTAAAGACCAAAGACGGTAAATACCTTCTTAGTGCATGACTAGTGACTACGTGGAAGGAGTGTAATGTAACGCATCTATAATAATATGTGACGTTCTCAATATAAAGGGACCTTATGGAGGCAGGCGTTTACGCCGTTTTTAGAACTGTTACCATAGTATTCGTATAGTTACAGAAATAAGAAGAGCGTAACTACCTTCCTCCATAAGGTCCCTTTATATTGAGAACGTCACATATATTATGGTCGTAATTATCGTGTGGAAAAACATCTGTCACTTTCTGACCAGTATGTAAGTGCAAGAGTGACGGATGCTCTATCCACACTTATCCACCGGGATAAACGTCACCAAAATACGGGTACCAGAGCCCTACTTTGAAAATGGATGTACGAAGTTATCTTAACTCCAGCTCTTTCTATTTTAGTCACATGACAAATGAAAAGGACAGCGGATCCAAAATCCCGAATTCTTGCCACCTCCATCAGGTTATTGGGCCTAGCTCTTTATCAAGAAAATTTCCGTCAAGGAAAACAAAATAAAACGTTGCGAAATTTACTAAGAATACCAAGAACGCAGTTCGTTCACTCTGCGTTGGAGGGATGCCATCTTTGTCGATTTTAAAACTGGATGACGAAGGTCCTTTGTCATTCAGCCTTTCAGTTACGTATTGCGTTTGTTTTGACGTATGGCAGCATCGATATATAGTTTAAATTGGGATATGACGCTGTAATGTTTTACACGTGTCTAGTTTTATTGATTGTTTATCGATCTATCTTTTATTTATGTATGTATGTAAAAATACTTTATTATACTAAAAAAACAAACAAAATCGAGTCAAGTTAAAACAAGGATAAACAGAAGTGAACTTATCCCTTTAAGGGATCTCATCCAGCTAACTTTTATGTACCTACTTAAATAATAGTTTATTGCGTCAAAGTCGATATTTTTAGGGTTCCGTACCCAAAGGGTTTCATTACTAACTGCCGCACTCATTGACGTCAATTAATTTTTAAGTTTGATTAAAGTTGCTGCTGAATTAAGGCTTAAGTGTCCATTATTGGTGCCTGTCAGTTTAAAAGTGTCCAGCACTGGTGCCATCACCTACTTACTTTTGCTGACAAGGGGGAGGAGGGGGTTAAAAATGATTAAAATTCTGATTAAATACCTAATACTTGAACGGCCCCAAAGCAATGAAGGCACATTTAATATTAACATCTATCCTAAAAATAACCTATAAACGGGTCATCGTTCGGCCGAGGTTAATCTGACAGTTGGATGACAACTGTCCCGGTGTTGCCAATTTCCGACCCGCGACTTATATGGTCACACCTTGGAACACCTGGCAGAACGGCGGGGATCTTGGCCTAGTAATCAAGACGTCTCATTGCTGTAATAGGTTAAGAATAAATAAAAAGTCGCAAACTAAACTCGACAGGTGATTATAGCTAGATCAATCTGCAATGATATGGCCATGATCTATCACAGGGATCATCCTACATTGACCGAACCCCCCTAGGTACCCCACGTCATCAAAAAATAGCAAAGTAAAGACCCTCCTCCCCTCCCCCCGATCCTTACGTAATGCTCAAGAAGCTTATATAAGACACTGGAGATCGCAATGCAAACAATGCCTTGAGGCGAAGAAAAGTGGCCTTGAATGACGTCGCTTATGTTTTTTGTCCCTATCTTCATCGGCCATGGTGTCAAGTTGATTGCTCAATTAGTGTTCCTATAGTATTAAAATGGCAGCTGCCAAAAATGAGGGAAATAAGAGGCGTGAAGCGCTGATCTTTTGTTTGGTTTTTTATATTGACTTCAAAGAAGTAGGTATATAATTTATCGAAACTTTTCTTAAATCAGTAAAACGCAGTAGAATTTGAGTAAAAAGAAGCTTATTGGGCTCATCTATCCATTACACATTCTTATTGGCACCTTTAGTATTTATCATGGCAATTTCAGATAGTGTGAGTGGGATAGAAAACATGACTAGGGGTAATTAAACTCGTCTTCATAAAAAAGTTCTAGGTGCAATCTCCAGTGTCTATATAGCTATGTCTACACCTGTGCGCTTTCATGTTCAACTTGCGTCTTTGCGCAACTTTCCTCTGACGCATGCCTCTGCAACCACAGCGCCTACAATAACGCATGCGCTCAAACTGGTTTGATATCAGCGCATACCCGTAGCGCACGCTGATCCGTCACCGTTGGGTCGACGTGCAACATTTTGCAAATAAAATGGCGGAAGATAAAGTCAAAACATTGGATTTTATTAAAGATTCAGTGTCACCCTCGTATTGCATGCGCTTGACGCAAGACGAATTGAAATCTTGAAAGCGCCAGTTTGAACATGAAAGCGCACAGGTATGGACATAGCTTATGTGACGTTCTCAATATAAAGGGACCTTATGGAGGCAGGCGGTTACGCCGTTTTTAGGACTGTTACCATAGTATTCGTATAGTTACAAGAATAAGAAGAGCGTAACTGCCTTCCTCAATAAGCTCCCTTTATATTGAGAACGTCACATATAACCTTCTTGGTAATTTCTTGACCATTCAAGCAATACGTAAGCGCCTTAAGGGGTGAGTAACTATTGACCCATATGCCCATATTTTTGGAAAACACTACGCCAATGTTTATCTCATCAGTCTCATCACCCTGCAGAATCACACGCACATTTTTAGGGTTCCGTGCTCAAACTAGGTTGGTTCCCCTATAGTTTCGCCATGTCCGTCTGTCTGTCACACTCACGTTTACTTGGAGACTTTCAAAGTTACAGAGCTGAAATTTTGTACATGTATCGTTATAAAATATGATATTTATTATTAAATTCGTAAAAAAAACCGAACATATAAAGCATCTCTTAGGAAACTATGGTCATTATGTATTTTATTATCAATTTTTGGATCTGGGTGTCCGTTTAGTAAATATTAAGCCGTAAAATGGGTCAAAAGAGTCATTTTCGTTAGAGTTACGTGTCCCCTTACA
Source organism: Tortrix viridana (assembly GCA_963241965.1). Taxonomy (NCBI): domain Eukaryota; kingdom Metazoa; phylum Arthropoda; class Insecta; order Lepidoptera; family Tortricidae; genus Tortrix; species Tortrix viridana. The sequence continues at coordinate 5,611,341 of OY725201.1, read as the reverse complement.
ACCAAAACTACAAATGTGACGTTCTCAATATAAAGGGACCTTATACAGGATGTTTTTTTATACGTCTAAAAAATGTTGGGGGTTAAATCAGTAAGTCATACTGACCAACTTTCACTATGGGACCAAGCCCGAAATCGCGAAAAAAAATTTGACCCTCACATACAAAACATCGTCAGCTGACTAGCCAAAATGTATGGGATGGTCAATTTTTTTTCGCGATTTCGGGGTTGGTCCCATAGTGAAAGTTGGTCAGTATGACTTACTGATTTAACCCCCAACATTTTTTAGACGAATAAAAAAACACCCAGTAGTTATAGAGGAAGGCAGTTACGCTCTTCCGATTCTTGTAACTATACGAATACTATGGTAACGAACGGTTCTAATAACGGCGTCACCGCCTCCCTCCATACGGTCCCTTTATATTGAGAACGTCACAAATACAAAAAATATAAATAAATAAAACTATCACAACTAAGTAAACTTATAAACTTAGTTACATGCTACTAAAATGTTCATACTTAGCGAAAATTAATCAAGTATAGAAAATATGCTAACGCTTGTATATGGTTTTTGGAGATAGTTTTTTGTATGTGTATCTAGAAAATTTGCCAACATTTGTGTTTATTTGTGTGTGTTTGTGTTTGTAAGAATGGCGACGGAACCCTGCACTGAGCATGGTCCGACATGCTCTTGCCAGGTTTTTAACTAAATCTGTTATTTCAAACCGTTATGGCTATCTTGCATAATGTGATGATGATATTGTACTACAAAAACTTACTTATATTAAATAACCAATTAAATAATTAACCTGTCTATAACCAGCTAATAATAAATAAATATCCGAGGGCTTTCCGGAAAGGAATACTTTGGCAATGTTGTATATTACCATCGACTGTATTAGATAATTCAATCGCTTGTCAATAATCCAACTTTCATCTCTTTTCGACTCATTAATAAGATCTGCCGTCACTGTCGCCCTGACGTAACTATCATTCATGTCTGCATCCCAATTCGGACAAGATTATGTTTTAGTTGCAATTAAATAAAGTTGATAATTTATTTAATATCAATGGGCAACAGACCAAGGTCACAGCGGACGTTACCCGTCTGCTCTGTCTGCCAATCAGAGCACCGTTGCTATGGAGATGAGTGATGTTCTGCGTGATATAACCTTCACATGGTTTGATTATTTACGGAAGGGTAATTACTAGCCGAAAAAGTGTATTTTCAGTTTTGTTTAATAAAAAAAGGGTATATACTTAATTTTAATACAGAAACAATACAGTAAACTTTGGAATTGTATGAAAAATAAATTGTTAAAAAAAAATGCCAAGCTTTTAAGGGATTAAGCAAATCTTGAGTTTTAAGCTTTTCTTTTTATCCGCATTTCATTTATACGGTTTGCGATTATTTTTTCTTTTACACCTGAAAACCATTTAAGTATATCTTAGGCAAAGTATACAATTTTAACCAGTAATACTAATCAGAAGGTAAATATTTTTGCACGGTAAAGGTCGAAAGCCAGACGTTTTAAATGGCGGATAACCAAAACATGGCGGCTATAATTAAACGGAAAGCTTTGAACTTCTTCCCTTGAAGCTATTTATATTTCAGGGGCTTAAATCTGGGCACAAAAGCGGCCAGGATAATGATCAGTTTTGGCGAACGCTTTCGCAAAATGTTGGAAATTTAGAAAAAGTGGCCAAGTGCGAGTCGGATTCCGTACCATCGTACGAGACAAGAGATACAGCGGTTGTTAAGGTTGAGAATAAAACGCCGAGAAAATCACGTTTCTTATACTTATATCATTCAATTTTTCATTTTAATTTATTTTTATTATTTTTTGTTATAGCGGCAATAGAAATACACTCTGTGAAAATTTCAACTGTCTACCTATTACGGTTCATGAGATACAGCCCGCCGACAGACAGACGGACGGACAGCAGAGGCTTAGTAATAGGGTTCCGTAGGTACCCTTTGGATACAGAACCCTTAAAACTTAAACTTAATGGATGCTATCTTTGTGTGGTAAAGTCAACACAACAATGATTTGAAACAAAATTGACGCACTCCAGTGTAAAAGTAAGTCTTCCGAGGCTCAAGTGAAAAAGAGTATAAAGTCTATTCTAAATATGTGACGTTCTCAATATAAAGGGACCTTATGGAGGAAGGCAGTTAAGCTCTTCTTATTCTTGTTACTATACGTTTACTATTGTAACAGTTCTAAAAACGGCGTAACCGCCTGCCTCCATAAGGTCCCTTTATATTGAGAACGTCTACCCGACTGAGCGACATTCTATGTATGTCCACTCTAGCTCCTAAACTATTGGACGGATTATAATAAATGAGGTGTCATATGATTTTCCAAAAACGTGCGAGTGTCATAGGCTGTATAAAAATTGTAAGGGTGCGTCATACCAGGGACCTTGATACGAAGAGTCACGTGACCTACCAGTGACGCGATTGGTTTAAAAACGAAATGAATAGAAACGCTAGTTAGCGTAGTGCATCTTGGCGACTTGTTTGTCGCTCGGTAATCCCTATTCTTCTATTCAGTCAATAACGAAAGAGACGCACTGCGCGACAAACGAGACAATACAAGATGTGCTACCCGTACTTTTAGTTTGCAACTTTTAAATTATTATTAAAGCCTGGGCCTGCGCAAACCGGCGGAGCGCAGCGCAGATCACTTTAAATTTATCAATGTATATTCTTCCCTATTTTAATTACAATAATGTATAAATTTAAATGCTCTGAGACCGACCTCGGAGCATCACGCAGCAGCATTTCTACTCTGCGGCTGCGGCTCTAAATTTATACCTTATTGTAATTAAAATAGGGAAGAATATACATTGATAAATTTAAAGTGATATGCGCTGCGCTCCGCCGGTTTGCGCAGGCCCGGCTGCCTTTCCATAGAAGCGGAGACGAGTGGAGTGGAGCGGAGAGGAGCCGTGTAGGAATCGACCAATCACATTCGTTGTAATCCACATCTCGTCTCCGCTCCGCTTCAATGGAAACAGTCAAGCGGAGACGATTGTATCAAATTTGTATAGTACGCCACTCATCTCCGCTCGTCTCCGCCTCAGTGGAATCACATACCTCTTTTCACAGCTCCGCTCCTCTCCGCTCCGCTCGTCTCCGCTTCAATGGAAAGGCAGCCTATGCTTTGTAAGTTCTTATGGCAAGCGTTACAAACTCTATGCGGATACGGACAAAGTCAAGGGCAAAGCTAGTTGTTTTCAAAAACATTGTTTGATAACAAGGAGTTCCGTATTGGATTCAAAACAAATTATTCTTGGCTGTGCGTTTCCTTCACAAACACCTACGTTATCCGAGAGTTTATTTTTAGTTTTAATTTATATGTTTTGGTAGTTTTGGTAGGTATTTAGTGTTTTGGTAGTTTTTGTTGGTCAATGTTTGTTGGTTAGGGGGCGCTGAATGGATCCGCTAATAGGGAAATTGCATGATTTTTTTTTGCTTTAATAAAGTCATTCAGAGAAAAAATATTTTTCGAATAACTATAAAAATAACCAAGATATAAGCCACTTAAGATTTATTTCTATCTCTTTCTAGCAAAACAGAATTTAACATGGAGTTTATATTACGTCACAGTTCATGTCGGATCTCTCTGTCTAATTAGTAGTTTTTAAATGCTTATATAATCCGTATTTTTTGGCCGATTTTAATTTTAATTTCACTTCTTGCTATCTACTTTACGGTATTTTCATATTTTATTAAGAAATGCTATAAAGTTTTCATGCATGTTACCTATTCTAGTATGCGGTTAAAGTCCACATCGACAGAAGTACGATGCAAGAGCCGCAATACCTTAACATTTAGTTTAGACTACGACACTATATACACCGTACATTTAAGTGTACCTATACACAGTTTCTGTGACTGTCTCTAGTGTATGTAAATAGGTAGGTACACCTAGTGTCTAATTCACAGTGGAGACACTGTATAAACTGAGTGTAGGTAGGTACAGTCGAACTCATATGTAGCTTTACATTTTAGTACCATGTCGCAGTTACGTATTATAAGTTATTAAGTGTCAATAGTTTGAATTTAGTATGTCAATACTGCGACAAGGTACTAAAATGTACAGCTACTTATGAGTTCGATTGTACGTTGTATGATGCTGGGGCCACACTAACGGGAAACGCCGATAAAAATCAACGTAAGTATATCGCCTTATGCATGCATACTACGCATAAGGCGATGAACGTTGATTTTTAACGGCGTTTCTCGTTAGTGTGGCCCCAGCATAATAGTGTCACAGTGTAATCCAAGCTTTAAACTTGTTCATACTTACCTATTTGACGACGCGGTTAGGGGCTGTCCATTAATCACGTGATGTTTTTTTAACATTTTTTAACCCCTGCCTCCCCCATGGTGATACGTGGTGAGGTTTAAGACTACCCCCCACCCCCCACCAAAAACCACGTCTATTTTTTAGTACCTACAAAGAATCTTAAAGTGTTTATAATATTATTTATAAGTACCGGTATAAAGTATAATCTAATCCTATTCTAGATAATTAAGGACCATGATAAACGTCAAAGTTTGACACTAAATTGTCAATTAAACGTTAAATTGACGAAAAAATAAGTACACGTGATATCTACTATACCCTCCTCCCCCCTTGTGATATTTCGTGATTTTTGCCGAACACCTCCCCCTTCGCCCCTTTGCCCCTTTCGAACCTCACGTGATTAATGGACAGCCCCTTACTAGTTGGTAGTGACCCTGCCTACAAAGCTAGCGGTCCCGGGTTCGAATCCCCGAATTTATTTATTTATTTAATTTGTGCGAGATTGTCTCCTTATATTTTTTCCTTATATTTCGATTCAGTTATATGCGCCATGAATATTGGAACCAAAACAAATAGTAAGTAGGCAATAAAACTAATAAAAAAATAATTAATAAAAAAAACTGGTCTGCAAAATATCAACTGAAAAGCTAAAAACAAGCCATAGGTATAATTTAAAGAAAATGTATAACTTAAATGTTGGAAAAGGTATTGCAGGCCACAAGTCCAAGTGGTGCTCTTTAGGTGAAATTATTTAATTTTGTACAACAAAATATCATTTTCCAATTATTTGCTTGTCCCGCCTGCAATACCTTTTCCAACATTTAAGTTATATTCTTTAGATTATAGGACTTGTTTTTAAGCTTTTCAGTTGATAATTTTTTTGCATTTGGGTTTTTTTATTTTTTTAGTTTTTATTAAAATTGTATCATAAAAGTGTTATAATGTATATATATATTATATATATATGGAAAGGCCTATTTATTAACTTTCATTTTAAACCCGTAATGTTATTAATTATTATAATAAACAACCTTTTTAGGGTTCCGTATCTCAAAGAAAAAAACGGAACCCTTATAGGATCACTTTGTTGTCTGTCTGTCTGTGTGTCTATCAAGACCCTTTTTCTCAGGAACGCGTGGAGGTATCAAATTGAAATTAATATCAAATACTTAAGTCTGCAATCCCTTGGATCAGTGAAAACATCAAACATCTATGTCAACGCAATCAAAAGATATGGCCGTTTATATGCGTTTATGTCGCATATTGAAGGGAATCTCAAGGGAATCAAAACCTATAGGGTACTTCCCGTTGACTTAGAATCATGAAATTTGGCAAGAAGCTATGTCTTATAGCACAAGTAAAGGAAAAAATCCGAAAACCGTTAATTTGTAGTTACATCCCATAAAAAAAAAGTCCAGTATAAACTGACACCCACTAAGTATGAAAGTGCATACTTATTGCGTGTCAGTTTATACTGGGTTAATTTATATTGTATTCCCGTGATTTACGAACTGTTTACATGCCTTCAAGTTTATGCGGAACCCTCGGTGCGCGAGTCCGACTCGCACTTGCCCTGTTTTTTTTTTATTCCCCCTCCATTTTGCACACCTCATATCTTATTTATTTTGTATTGAGTTTTTAGTATTTAGTTTTAAGTAGCTTATGCACAATGTACAACACTATTTTTAAGTTCATTTGTTACTAACTACTACTATGGACTTCATGTCTGAAATAAAGAATTTTATTATTATTATTAAATAAATAATAAAATAAATATCAGGGGACAATCTCACACAAATTGACCTAGTCCCAAACTAAGCTCTAGGCTTGTACTATGCGTACTAGACAACGATAAACATACTTATATAGAGAAATACATACTTTAATATATAAAACATCCATGACTCAGGAACAAATACTCGCGCTCATCACACAAATATTTGTCCATACCGGGATTCGAACCCGGGACCGCTAGCTTCGTAGGCAGGGTCACTACCAACTAGGCTAACTGCGTCGTCAAATATATATATAATATAATATATAATATATATTATTATTATATCTTAAAATCCGTCAAGCCGTTTAGACTGCAGAGCGTCACAAAGAAATATACATACATACAACAAAAAACATAACCCTCCTCCGGGCAGTCGGATAAAAAAATGAATAAAACGCGTTCTAACCGCAAGTAACGTCAAATCATGATTATGATATGATAAAAATATACTGAACGACTCACCCCGGTTTTCAGCCGTAACTGCAATTCCAATAAAAGGGCAACCACAAACTTCAAAAAAGCGCGCGCAAAATATAACCTCAAACTTTTAATAACCTCAAATTGTAGCTTTTTTACAATATGACTATTATTTAATTAATCTTTGTTGTCTAGTCTAGCCAAGTCTAACGTGCGTTCAGTCGGCTAGTGTCCGTCGAACTGTTGCGGATCCAGTGTTGATGTAGAATGGTTGGATTGCATCCAAGATGGCGGAGTGCCAAATACGAAGTAGTGCGTTTGTTGTGAGGCAAAGGGGCGAGTTGTGGACGTGATTAATGTGATGTCTACTGAAAGAAAGGCGAGTTGGTTGATGAGCGCTACGTTGTCATCATCATCACTGCATTATTAGGTACCTAATTAAAGTCCCCCGCCACGCTGAGTTTGTTTGTCCGGGCTAATCTCCGAAACTCCTGTACCGATTTTCATACGGTTTTCACCGACAGAAAGAGGGATTATCTAGGAAGGTTTTTATGAACATTATTGACATAATAAATGCAATGTCGTATTATTGCCCGCGTGGGAACTATAGCCCAAACCCTCTCATTGTGAGTGGAGGCCTGTGCCCAGCAGTGGGACGTATATAGGCTGGATTATTATTATATTATGTTTATTTACTACATGTATGTATGTATTTGTATGAAACTCAAAGTCCACAATTCATGCATCTACCTTATTCAATAAGGGCAGTCTTTGTGCCGCGGCACGTTGAACCGCGAACTGATTGTTGACCGCGTGATGCAGAAACGCGGAGAAACAAACACGCATCGAATGCGAACGATTAATTATAGAAATAAATGCGAAAGGAAATAATTAAGTACCTACCTGATGTTTTTGGCCAAAGGAGCCAAACGCCAAGGAGTCCAATGCTAAGGAACTAAGCGCCAAGGAGCCAAGGAGCGAAAATACTGAGTACAATAGTGATGGCACCAGTAATGGACAAGGACCGATGTTGGACACATTATTCTTATTTTGAAGAAGATAGGGGGGGGGTTATTCATTTATTTTGCAACAATAATTTTTTAACCGTATGATCTTTGAATTAAGTGTCCATTATTGGTGCCTGTCAGCTTAAAGTGTCCAACACGGGTGCTATCACCCTATTAGTTAAATAAATAAATAATAATAAATACATATCCGGGGACAATCTCACACAAATTGACCTAGTCCCAAACTAAGCTCTAGGTTTGTACTATGGGTACCTACTAGACAACGATAAACATACTTATACACTTAAATACATAGAAAACATCCACCCAGGAACAAAACACTCGCGCTCATCACACACATATCTGCCCATACCGGGATTCGAACCCGGGACCTCTAGCTTCGTAGGCAGGGTCACTACCATCTAGGCTAAACGCGTCGTCAAATATAAATAGTAGGTACGAGTAGTATACGTAATATACTTAATTCTTAAATAAAAATACATCTTGAACTCAGGAACTAAGTTAGCGTCGGTTGATTGGAATGAGGCGACACCCGGCTCGGCTGGGGCACACTGAGCGGGCAGATTATGTGATTTTCAACTATATGTGTGTGTGCGTGTGTGGCTGCGTGCGTGCGTGCGTGCGTGTGAATCAGGTCATTGCAGTGTTATAATACTTTAAGTTTTTGAGTCATTACTGGTAGATCACGTGATACGAAGAGTCACGTGATCTACCAGTGACGCAATTGGTTTAAAAACGAAACGAATAGAAACGCTAGTTAGCGTAATGCATCTTGGCTAAGGCCCCAGGTGTGTATGCTGTTGATTTGTGTCTCCTAAAAACTACATTTCAAACATAGAGCTTTCTAACAGACAATAGGTCACAATTTACATATTGGACACTAGTTGGACAAGTGTATGGCTTGGAGTACATTACCTTGAGTAGCGCCCTCTGCGCTCTTTCGAGTTCGAGGAATTTGGTTTTGGTAGCCCCACCCCACACTTGAATACAGTAAGTGAGAACCGACGGAGCCAGAGATATATATAGCTGCATATCTAAGGTTTTTAAAAATCCAGATTAGTTTACGGGTTCTGGTCATCAGCAAACATTATAGGGACTTACTACTACAAAAACAAACAATTGGTATTCCTCACGGTTACTTGGTATCGGATTTTGCTGTCTAATGCTCTTAGCGCACTGTCACATTCGCCAAATACAATGTTTTCACTCGCGCAGTTTTTATGCAAACTAACACACAAGCATGCATATATACAAATATATCACGGACCAATACACGCACAGGCACGCAAACGCATGTCAATAGGAAATATTATATATATAAACTCTTTGTCTACTTTTTCTTATTTTTTTCATTCGTTTTAAAATGTTTGCTCGTTGTAGCTCTGTCGTTCCTCGGGGTAGTGGCAGAATACCAGTGTTTTGTTCATACGAGCAAAGCTATACACTGAGCCATGGCCCTTTTGCTCTGCTGCAACGCACACATGCTTTTGGCAACGGATATGTAATTTTAGTGTTTTAGTGTTATTATTTTGATTTATTCTGTCAAGTGTTTGTGTGATTTGTAGTACCCAAATAAACGTTTTATCTATCTATCTATCTAGCAATTCTGAGTGGGCTGCGACGTCATTCGTTGATCCACCATGACCAAGTATTTAATGCTCTCGACCTTAGTAGAGCAGTCAGGCTGAGCAAAGTTTTGGCAAGTGTGAATTTTAATGCAAAAATTAGCATAAGGTTGGGTACTATTATATTTTGTAAAACAGATGTACATAGTTGGTTTTACTAATATTAAGTAATATTTAATGTAAGTGGGTTATCCTGTAGCCATCTAGAGATTTTAGATAGACCAAGTTCCGCTGTTTTTCGAACTTCCTCCCAGCTGTCCGGTGTCCCCCGAAAACGCAATAGCGGTATCGTCTGCGTAAGCAAATATGGTACCATTTTCGATTTGCATGTTACTCGTACACAAATGATTGATGTAGGATAAGAACAGGGTTGGACCTAAGACACTACCCTGTGGAACTCCGTAAATACAAATACAAATATCTTTATTTTGCATAAAATGTGGTACAAAAGATGGCCTTAACATTAACCCCCTTACTAATAAACGTTGAGTAACGGCTGAGTAGTTATACAATGCTTTGTCCTTAACTGTCGAATTCAAATGTCACAATGACAGATAAGGACAAAACATTGTATAACTACTCAGCCGTTACTAAACTTTTATTAGTAAGGGGGTAAGAGTTTCACACACTTCACCAGTAATTGGCATGCAAAAGTAATATTTTAAGTCTGATTGCACAAAGACCTAGCTACTAAATTAATTAAAAAGAATTACCCTCACATACATACCACCATACCATACCTACATATGGATACAACCTTAAATATGAACAAAATATAACGTAACACTCACATATATTTTATGATAAAATATAACATACATTTATTTAAAATAATTAAAATATTCGTCAATATAGTAAAAACATTCTTGTATTAACCTAACATTCGTCACTTATGTATTTCCCTATTTTAACCCTTTAATAATAATAATAATAATAAATAATAAATAATAAATATCAGGGACAATCTCACACAAATTGACCTAGTCCCAAACTAAGCTCTAGGCTTGTACTATGGGTACTAGACAACGATAGACATTACTTATGTAGAGAAATACATACTTAAATATATAGAAAACATCCATGACTCAGGTACAAATACTCGCGCTCATCACACAAATATTTGCCCATACCGGGATTCGAACCCGGGACCGCTAGCTTCGTAGGCAGGGTCACTACGAACTAGGCTAAACTAGTTCCTGTCTTGAAGATAGCTGATGAGTAATAACAAAGGGGCACCTCTGATGCCCATGTTCTCTAAGGTATTCAAAAGGGTGGGAATTGCGACTGTAACAAAGGCCTTTTTAAGATCTAAAAATACAGTGAGGCATTTGTGACGTTCTCAATATAAAGGGACCTTGTGGAGGAAGGCAGTTACGCTCTTCTTGTTCTTGTAACTATACGAATACTATGGTAACGCTTCTAAAAACGACGTAACCACCTGCCTCCATAAGGTCCCTTTATATTGAGAATGTCACATTTTTTGTTTTCATCGACTGAGACTTTGTGCTGAGAGGGCTGCCACCGCGGCCTCGGTTCAGCGGCCTTGTCTAACACCATAGTGAGCTGACGATAAAATTGTCCTCACATAAATGTAGGCTATCTCGCTTAATAAAATGTAATAAAAGTCAGGACGAGACACATTACGTAAGAAAATGGAGTAGATCATTTCCCTAGCGCCTGTCAAATGTTATTTCGCGCATGCATGCTAAACCCGGTGGTACTCCTTCAGGGCTCCCTGTGCGGCCCGGGCGGCATCATCCTCTATAACTCTCACTCTGCCTCCGTCAGCGGTCGGGAGCGGATCGTTTGTGTGTTTGTGTGTCTCCTCTCCCGTGAACAGGTAAGGAGTTTTTAATTGGATTAAAGAAGTTAATTCTTCGAGCGTTTCAACCGCCGTCATTCCCGTGGCCGAAATTCGAAATTCCTGTATATTTTAAAACATTTTCAGTTAAATTTTGTAGAATTCAGCGCACTCTACGAGATAACTGAAAATAGCATCCAAAGCTACAGGAATTTCGACGGGCGGTTGAAACGCCTGAAGAATTACCCGCTTGTTTATAAATAGGTGCAACTTTGAGGGTTCCGTACCCGTAATTAAAGCGAATTAAACGGTAAATTTACGAAAGTAATTGCAATTATGTGACTCGTTTATAATGTCCAACCAGTGAAATGGCAATCACGAGAGCAGCTTAAAGAAATGAGTGACCGCTTAGTAACATCGAGTTAATTTTATAATTTCGTATTTTATAGCAATTTATAGCGAGCTTATCGGTTCGAATTAGTATTAATGAATACTTAAATACCACTATTGACACCTAAATAAACAAAAAAACCGTACAAGTGCGAGTCGAACTCGCGCACCGAGGGTTCCGTATTTAATTCCATACTTCAAAAATATACCTTTTTACTTTAGTTATTTAAATATAAATAATTAGCTACACGTCAGGAATTTTTCAGATTGTTTGATTTATAAACTTCGGAAATAAGGGGGGGTACCTACGTTCATTTTTTGTGCATTTTTGGCTATAAAACGTCATGGAAAATTATGAAAAAAAAATGTTTTGAAATGTGCAGATTAAAGCCCTTTCATGTGACATCTCATTTGCTATAATCAAATCACTTTCATTTTTCAACCCCTCATTTTAGACCCCTTTTCAATTAAGTGTTTATAAAAATTATTTTCTTTTTTTTACGAATAACCTAATCGAGTTAAAAACCCCCGACATCAGCGCCTAAAAAATCCTCTGAGCAATGAGCAAAAACTTCAACGGGCTCCAAGCACGTACATTTTCACTGGAGGGACTTCGTCACTAGAAGATTTCAAGTATTAAAAAATATTACGCTTGGCGTCTTCATTGGCTATTAAGATTTTACGTTATATTGGAATTCGAAGCAGGTAGGTACTATATTCTATCCCATAGACTGCTTACGCATTTTATTATTCAAAGTAACTATTTTTTATGTTCTTTATTGTATGCAATAAGGTTAATTTTAACTTGCCTAAACTTTAGTGCAGATCTTTAAAGTTTTTTGTCAAGTTCTCGAAAACTATAAATTTTGAACACTACGTTTTATTTTTCCCGTAAAATATCAATATTCAATATCAAATATCTCTTTCGGTTCATAAACTTCGAAGATAAGGGAGGAACAGAATTTTTTTGACGTTTTTTGGTTGTAAATCAAAAAGTACGTCACGGAAAATTATTAAAAAAAATGTTTTGAAATGTACAGATTGAGTCCTTTTATATGACATCCCACTAGCTATAATCAAATCACATTCATTTTTCAACCCCCCAATCTGGACCCCTTTTCAATTATTTATAAAATTAATTTCTTATTTTTTTACTAAAAACAGATGCGGGCAAGCAAGTTATACAACTATGCCAAAATTTTAGTTAATAGCTTGTGTAGTTGCCGAGTAAAATATATATGTGACTTGATTGATCTAATAAATAGCTTATTGTTTATATTCAATATTACTAACTGCCTCACTTAGAGACGTCAATTAAGTTTTAAGTTTCATTAAAGTAGCTGCTGTCACTTTCTTGGCTATAGCAATAGAATAAGACGCAGCAACTTTAATGAAACTTAAAACTTAATTGACGTCTCTGAGTGCGGCAGTAATGGGCCTACCACACGCACAAGCTTCACCACAGTTTTGCCTGCGCAGGCCGGTTTGTACACGGAACACGGAGCGTGTGGTTGGTAAAACTGTATAGACACGAAGTGTTCAGTTTTGGCTTGCGCAGGTAAAACTGTGGTGAAGCTTGAGCGTGTGGTAGGCCCATAAGCTACTAAATAAGCACAATCAAGCAAGGAACTTTGTAAACGAAATAATGTAGGTGTGATTGATTTGACAAACACGTTGTTAAAATTAATCATTTTGGTTGATTACCATTTTAACCGGTCCGGACCGGTCATTGTGGAAAACCTTTGGGAAGGCCTTTGTGCAGCAGTGGAGGTCTTGCGGCTGATGATGATGATGACGATGACCATTTTAACGGTTTTTTTTGTCTTTTCTTTAGTGTTGCCAATTTAAACTAACCCTATTGGGATGTATTGATGGTGTTAGTGGGTCTGTGATAAGTTAATTTGTAAACAAATGTCACAACAGATATTGCTGTTACCATGAGCCCGATTTCTAGATCACATACGTACGAAATACTAATGTGTGTGTAATTGTGACGTTCTCATTATAAAGGGACCTTATGGAGGCAGGCGGTTACGCCGTTTTTGAACTGTTACCATAGTATTCGTATAGTTACAAGAATAAGAAGAGCTTAACTGCCTTCCTCCATAAGGTCCCTTTATATTGAGAACGTCACAATTTTTTTTTATTTAATCTAATTCATTCCCAACATACACACTTAATAAATGCAATCAAAGGGTTTATTTAACCATTTCAACGTCATTGACGGAAATATCCGTCATGGTTGACAACGCAAAATAAACCTGAGTATGTATGAATTAAGGTTGACATTAGCTCTAGTTTTTATTTGACATCGCGTTGAAAAGATTAAAAACCATACATGTTGAATAGGACGTAGCTTAGGGAAAAGGATCCAATTCAAACATTTCACACTTGTAGAATTTGACTTACTGTTGACAGCAATAGAATTCAAATTTAAATACATTTACTTTGTGAGTTGGATCCTTTTCCCTAAGCTACGTCCAATAGTAACATCAATATACCAACCAAATGAAAATAACATAGAAGAGTTATTGAGATAAACAAACTATGTGATAGATTTCACAAATATCCATCGATCGATCCGTCGATCGATCCATTGATCCGTCGAACGATCCATGTTACATTTGATTTTAGATGTTTGTAACCGACTGATCGTTAAGCTACGCCAATCCTAGTTAGGTATACATTTTCTTTAAAATCAAAAATCGTTAAGTTTGTTAAGACACAGTTTGTCAAGAAGTTGTCCACTAGGCAAAGTTGAAGCTTTTGGGCACAAATTTACCTGCAACTTTAACAGCTTCTACAAACGAATTTACCTACAATGACTTGAAGCATTGTGAACGGTAATTTTTGTGGCTTATAGTCTAAAATAGCTTAGCTATGCAAAAAAGAGCACAGATAACGTACACTTTTAGAGTTCTTTAAAAAAACATTAATTTCCGTGCATTGTTGCCAACAGTTGACGGTATAGAATTGCAATATAGAAATATTAAGAATAGTAGTTAAGTGGGAAATGTACCTAATAACAAAATGTTAGAAAGCAATTTGATTAATGAATACAGTGATTAAAAGATTATTCTAAAGCATTTTATTATGCTTTTACGTTATCTTAATGTTTATTCGAATAATGGTGGACACACACGGTCAGTTAAACTGATCAGTTAACTGACGTACATCCAAAAGCTGACCGTGAGTGTGAAATCGTAAGTAGAAATTATACGAACTCAAGGTCAGCTTTTGGATGTACGTCAGTTAACTGACCTAGATATGAGCGCCGACCGATGGGTGGAAGGTCGGCGACGGCGCGCCGACTTTTTGGCGTCGTCGGCGACGTGACCTCTAAAGGATTTTTTTGACTTTGCCAGTATAAAAAATAAAATAAAAATAATTTTATATACAGGGTGACTGGTAATTCGACCTATTCCTTGAAAGGGGTTATACTACGGCTTATTTGCAATGTTTTTAGCCCAGTCAACCAGGAGTCGAAATTCGGTAGTTTTCGGGTTATTCGAGTTTTTAGTTTTTTACATTGAATTATGTCCCAGACTCACTGTGTGTATGTGGGTGTGCGCGTGTGTGTATGTATGTATATATATAAATATATATATATATATATATATATATATATATATCTTTTCGCGGCGGCGGGGGCGGCGGCGGCGGTGACGTGCCGGCGCGGCGCTCGTATCTAAACTGACCGTGTGTGTCTAGCCTAACACATCACATTACATATTCATTTAGAACTGTATTGTATAGTCGCAGTTAGATATATCTAGCGAGCTGCAGCTGTTGTGCTTCCGCCAAAATCCCGTCACGACGCCGGCAGGTGGGTCCTACTCCCAGGGCTCGGATACTGGTAAAATTTTCAAACCGTTTAAAAAATTTTAAACCGTATTTTGGAGGGACCTTATATAGTTATTTTCGAAATAACCGGTTTCGAGCTAAAAAACCGGTTAATCCTGACGCAAGATAAACAAGCGCCACATCACAAGTCAAAAAAGAGTTGTGTCCAGGCGCTTCGGGCCTTAACCACGCGGAATAGGAGCTCTGCTGTGCGGCCGACCTTTTCGTACATTTCTTATACAGGGTGTTTTTTATTCGTCTTAAACATTTTGGGGGTTAAATCAGTAAGTCATACTGACCAACTTTCACTATGGGACCAACTCCGAAATCGCGAAAAAATTTGACCCTCCCATACAAAACATCGTCAGCTGACTAGCCAAAATGTATGGGTGGTCAATTTTTTTTTCGCGATTTCGGGTTTGGTCCCATAGTGAAAGTTGATCAGTATGACTTACTGATTTAACCCCCAAAATATTTAAGACGAATAAAAAAACATCCTGTATTTATTAAGCATTAGAAGCCTAATAATAAAAGGTAGTAAAAGTCAGGACGAGACACTTTTATTTTAAACCTTAAGCATTAAGTCTTACGTTAGAATATGGAATAGATGTATTCATTTCCCTAGCACCTGTCACATTTTATCTCGTGCTTGTTAAGCCCGCTGAAAGTCGAGCTCCCAAGATATAGTTGACATTTGTTACAGAATGCCGTTCACCAGGACTCTGACCACCACCCCGGTGTACCGTCGCCTGCCAGCACGTGACGCCCTGAGGATCCAGCACCTGGGTCCAGACCTCCATGATGCTGCCATAGAACTGCTGAAGACCCACTTTACCAAGGATGAGCCTCCTTGCAGATGCATTGGTAACATTAATTAATTAACATTTTTAACCCCTGACGCAAAAAGAGAGGGGTGTTATAAGTTTAACGTGTCTGTCTGTGTATGTGTGTATCTGTCTGTGGTATCGTAGCTCCCAAACGGATGAACCGATTTTCGTTTAGTTTCTTTTTGTGTCATAGATAATTTTATCCCGAGTGTTCTTAGCCATATTTCATGAAAATCTGTTCAGTGTTTGAAGATCATCAGCTCTTTTCTAGTTGATGAGGGGATCTGATTTTTTTAATTCTTGAAATCTTCTAGTGACAAAGTCCCTCCATTGAAAATGTACGTGCTTGGAGCGCGTTAAAGCTTTTGCTCATTGCTCAGAGTTTTTAGGCGCTGATATCGGGGGTTTTTAACTCGGTTAGGTTATTAACATCAGGTGAGACTGAGGTCAACGTCAAAAAATTACTGTCCCCAGGTATCAAGGACCACCCGTCAGCGATGTTAGAGCTGGAGAAATTGTGGCGGAAGGCGCTGCGAGAGAACGTGTCGTTGGTCTGTGTCGTCGACGACGACAGCCAGCCGCCGCGCGTCGTCGGCGTCAACGTCCTGGCCGTGATCTGTGCCGACGACCAGGATGAACCGTTCCAGGTGAGTTTTTAATCCGCGACGTAATACGGGCAGTATGCATGCAAGAGGTAAAATTTGACAGGTGCTAGGGAAATGAATACATTCCATATTCTAACGTAATACTTAACGCTTAAGGTTTAAAATAAAAGTGTCTCGTCCTGACTTTTAATACCTTTTACTAAGCGACTATCGCGATTTTCACTTTTTTATAGCGATTTTATCAAGACGGGACATTTATTTTAAACCTTAAGCGTTAAGTCTTACGTTAGAATATGGAATTTTGTGAATCTGTCTGGGCATCGTAGCTCCGAAACGGATTCAATGTACCGATTTGGATCTAATGTTTGATCTACGTTTATCCAAAACAAATCAAAATCAAAATATGTTTGCCTGATTGTAGGTAACAATAACAAGTATAAATAAATTATACAGATGACAAATTATTTGTGCGCGCATCACTACATTCTAGCAAAATAGGTCTGCAATATTGTTACAAATCAATGTAGTGTACAACAGTATCGCCGACCGAGTACGCCGTAAGGCAGCTCACAGACAGAGGCCCATTCCTAATTAATTGTATGTATATCACCTGTATAATACCCGTAACTGATGCAACAAATCGGCCGATATGGTCCGAAGACTGCTCTACAGACGGCCGGATCTGGTTCGGAGCGAACCAAGTCCGTTGTCCGGCCCGGACCAAGTTCTACCGTCTGTTAAGGGTATAATAATCTGTGTTTCACAAACCAAATGATTACTGATTACTGACCATAAGGGCCCCTTCCCACTTAGCGTCGTTCGAGCGTCGGCGCCCCGCGACGCCTGCGGTGGCGGGTAGCGGGGCGCCCCGCTGCCCCCACCACCACCGCCACCGCAGGCGTCGCGGGGCGCCGACGCTCAAACGACGCTAAGTGGGAAGGGGCCCAGCGATTACACTACCCTGACCCTAACCCTAACGAGAGGGACGCAGCAATACGTTAGATACGTATGGAGATATCTCCATCTCACTCCAACGTATTGCGGTGTCCCTCTCGTTACGGTTAGGGTCAGGGTAGTGTTGAACAAATGATTACTGATTACTGACCATAATAGGCACTGGACTATCACCTGTAAGATCTGTGTTTCACAAAACAAATGATTACTGATTACTGACCATAACAGGCACTGGACTATCACCTGTAAGATCTGTGTTTCACAAAACAAATGATTACTGATTACTGACCATAACAGGCACTGGACTATCACCTGTAAAATCTGTGTTTCACAAAACAAATGATTAATGATTACTGACCATAATAGGCACTGGACTATCACCTGTAAGATCTGTGTTTCACAAAACAAATGATTACTGATTACTGACCATAATAGGCACTGGACTATCACCTGTAAAATCTGTGTTTCACAAAACAAATGATTACTGATTACTGACCATAATAGGCACTGGACTATCACCTGTAAGATCTGTGTTTCACAAAACAAATGATTACTGATTACTGACCATAACAGGCACTGGACTATCACCTGTAAAATCTGTGTTTCACAAAACAAATGATTAATGATTACTGACCATAATAGGCACTGGACTATCACCTGTAAGATCTGTGTTTCACAAAACAAATGATTACTGATTACTGACCATAATAGGCACTGGACTATCACCTGTAAAATCTGTGTTTCACAAAACAAATGATTACTGATTACTGACCATAATAGGCACTGGACTATCACCTGTAAGATCTGTGTTTCACAAAACAAATGATTACTGATTACTGACCATAACAGGCACTGGACTATCACCTGTAAAATCTGTGTTTCACAAAACAAATGATTACTGATTACTGACCATAATAGGCACTGGACTATCACCTGTGAAATCTGTGTTTCACAAAACAAATGATTACTGATTACTGACCATAATAGGCACTGGACTATCACCTGTAAAATCTGTGTTTCACAAAACAAATGATTACTGATTACTGACCATAATAGGCACTGGACTATCACCTGTAAAATCTGTGTTTCACAAAACAAATGATTACTGATTACTGACCATAATAGGCACTGGACTGTCACCTGTAAGATCTGTGTTTCACAAAACAAATGATTACTGATTACTGACCATAATAGGCACTGGACTATCACCTGTAAAATCTGTGTTTCACAAAACAAATGATTACTGATTACTGACCATAACAGGCACTGGACTATCACCTGTAAAATCTGTGTTTCACAAAACAAATGATTAATGATTACTGACCATAATAGGCACTGGACTATCACCTGTAAGATCTGTGTTTCACAAAACAAATGATTACTGATTACTGACCATAATAGGCACTGGACTATCACCTGTAAAATCTGTGTTTCACAAAACAAATGATTACTGATTACTGACCATAATAGGCACTGGACTATCACCTGTAAGATCTGTGTTTCACAAAACAAATGATTACTGATTACTGACCATAACAGGCACTGGACTATCACCTGTAAAATCTGTGTTTCACAAAACAAATGATTACTGATTACTGACCATAATAGGCACTGGACTATCACCTGTGAAATCTGTGTTTCACAAAACAAATGATTACTGATTACTGACCATAATAGGCACTGGACTATCACCTGTAAAATCTGTGTTTCACAAAACAAATGATTACTGATTACTGACCATAATAGGCACTGGACTATCACCTGTAAAATCTGTGTTTCACAAAACAAATGATTACTGATTACTGACCATAATAGGCACTGGACTGTCACCTGTAAGATCTGTGTTTCACAAAACAAATGATTACTGATTACTGACCATAATAGGCACTGGACTATCACCTGTAAAATCTGTGTTTCACAAAACAAATGATTACTGATTACTGACCATAATAGGCACTGGACTATCACCTGTAAAATCTGTGTTTCACAAAACAAATGATTACTGATTACTGACCATAATAGGCACTGGACTATCACCTGTAAAATCTGTGTTTCACAAAACAAATGATTACTGATTACTCACCATAATAGGCACTGGACTATCACCTGTAAGATCTGTGTTTCACAAAACAAATGATTACTGATTACTGACCATAATAGGCACTGGACTAGCACCTGTAAAATCTGTGTTTCACAAAACAAATGATTACTGATTACTGACAAAGACAAAGACAAAGACAAAGACATTTATTGCAAGAACACAGTATAGGACAGTTGTTAGTGGTACAGGATGAGCTTGTGATCTACCTAATTTAGGCGTGCAATATTTAGTATATTCACTATTAAAATTATCTTATACTAATCATATTTAGTCACTTACTTTTACAGGTCTAATACACGTAAAGCTATTTAAAATGTCAATCTATTAATTATGTCGTTGATTGAGGAATTCCTGAACAGAGTAAAAACATTTATCATGAAGCCACCCTGTTATCAATTTATTAAATTGATTTGGCGGGCATTCCTGTATATATTTTGGTATATGGTTATAAATTTTAACTGCCATATGGAATGAATTATTTTTTAAAACACTTGATTTTGCAAGAGGTAGGTACAACTTATTCTTATGTCTAGTTGATCGGTTAAAGACTTGAGCATGTGTCGCAAAAAAATGGGGATGCTCTCGAACAAACAAAGTGATCTGCCTAATGTACATGCACGGCAGAGGCAGGACCCTTGTGTTCTGGAATAGAGGTCTGCAAGGAGCCAGAAAATGGGTATTGCACACAGCTCTTATGCATTTCTTTTGCGCCAAAAATGCTTTTTTACTATCTACGGAATTGCCCCATATCATCAACCCGTAACTCAACATTGAGGATACATAGCCGTGGTAAGCTGTGAGTGCAACGTCTCTGGAGCAGGTAGTGCTTAATCTTCTCAACGCATACACAAACTTATGAAGCTTTCCACACATTTCAGAAATGTGATATTTCCAACTGCAAAACTGACCATAATAGGCACTGGACTATCACCTGTAAGATCTGTGTTTCACAAAACAAATGATTACTGATTACTGACCATAATAGGCACTGGACTAGCACCTGTAAAATCTGTGTTTCACAAAACAAATGATTACTGATTACTGACCATAATAGGCACTGGACTAACTTCGAGTCCTCATAAACCTCTTCTTTCCAGTCGGACGACAAGATTTGGGCCCAGCTTTACGGGGCCGTGGACCTGGTATCCCGCAGCGTGGACGTCTTCCAGGAGTACGGCGTCGACAAGTATTTGACCGCGTACGGCCTATTGGTCCATCCCCAGTTTCGAGGGATGGGGGTCGCTCAGGAGATCCTGAAGACTAGGTATTACCTACACGGACTAGGTTTTTTTTTATTTTTATTTGAGGTATTATCTTTTACCTATTAGCCCTCCACTTTGCTGTTTGACGAGTCGATACCAAAAGCTTAGCACCCAGGCCCCGATTCAAATAAAAAAAAAAACATTTATTTCAAGCAACAATTAATAATAATCACAACAACAACAGACCTCGACAAATGCATAACGCATTAACGAAGACTGGCAAAATGTATGGAACTGATATATAGAAATATACAAGGTGGGCCAAAAGAAATCACCCTATTGGAAGATGCTCTCATTTTTGCAAATGGTCGCCAATGTCAAATCTGTTTTGACATTTGTGGACTTGACAGATGCAAAATACAAGTGAACAAGCCATGGAGCGATACACTCCCCAAGAACGCGGAATAATCGTGTCTATTTTTTTGCGTAACAATTCGTCTGTGGTGTTGGCGCAGCGCGAATTCCGTCGCCGATTCCCCGGCCGTCAGACACCGACTGCGCAAACACTGCGCCGTTTGGCCACCAACCTTGAAGAGTATGGGACCACACGAGACGTTGCCAAGAGTGGCCGGCCCCGGAGCGCCCGTTCTGCCGAGAATATCGCCGCTGTTGCCGAGGATGTCGAGCTGTCGGCGGAAACATCAACCAGACGCCGTGCCACGCAATTAGCCATCAGACGGACGTCCCTAAGGCGAATTTTGGTCAAAGACCTGCGCATGTTCCCATACAAAGTCCAGTCCGTGCATCAGCAGCTGCCTGCCGACCGCCAAACGCGCGTAACCTACGCCCAAGCCATTCTCAATCTCGAGGAAGAAGTGGACGATTTTTCGACCAAAATCATAATGAGCGATGAGGCTCATTTCCACCTCAGCGGGTACGTGAACAAGCAAAACTATCGCTTCTGGGGCACCGAAAATCCACGAGTGATGCACGAGGAGCCATTACACCCGCTCAAAGTGACTGCATGGTGCGCTGTTCACGCTGGAGGAGTCATTGGGTCATTTTTTTTCGAGAATGCCGCTGGCCATACGACAACAGTGGACGGTGCGCGCTATAGGGCCATGTTGACCGAGTTTTTTCTGCCGCAATTGGACGAATTAGGACCGAACGACATGTGGTTCCAACAGGACGGAGCAACGGCACACACTGCGCGAGCCACAACCGATATTCTGAAGGCGGCGTTCCCGGGTCGCCTCATCTCTCGTTTTGGCGATTTGCACTGGCCCGCAAGATCACCCGATTTAAGCGTTCCAGACTTTTTTTTGTGGGGTTTTTTGAAGTCCCGTGTTTACGTGAACAAGCCCGAGACTCTGGAAGCCCTCAAGGACAACATTCGACACGAGTGCGAGAATCTGTCGCCCGAAGTTCTCGCCAAAGTGATGAAAAATGCCATAAAACGAGCCCGTATGACAATCAATTGTGACGGCGCCCATTTGGCCGATATAATCTTCTCGACTTGACCAATAAAATTCTAAAGGTTTAAATTAATATAATAAAAAAACAGAATCCAAGTTTTTCATTTAGAAAAAAAAAGAGAGTCAAACAACATCGGATGACTCGGAACAAATACTCGCGCTCATCTTACAAATGTTGCCTAATACTGAGAATTGAACCCGACTTCATAGGCAGGGTTACCA
Organism: Tortrix viridana; assembly: GCA_963241965.1. Lineage (NCBI taxonomy): Eukaryota > Metazoa > Arthropoda > Insecta > Lepidoptera > Tortricidae > Tortrix > Tortrix viridana. The sequence continues at coordinate 5,588,756 of OY725201.1, read as the reverse complement.
ACTAGGTCGGTCGTCATAATAGCGCCCTGAGGATTCCGTACAAACCTAAGAGACGTTAGTAAGTACCTAGTTATTACAATAACAACGCCAAAGACAACGCCTGGTTTCTCATGTTGGCCCAAAAACGGGCTAACTGCCGCACTCAGAGACGTCAATTAAGGTTTAAGTGTCATTAAAGATGCTGCTGTCACTTTCTTTGCTATAGCAATAGAATAAGACGCAGCAACTTTAATGAAACTTAAACATTAATTGACGTCTCTGAGTGCGGCAGTAAGAGGCATAACCGCGTAGAGGCGCCTGTTAATGAAGCCGAACTTCAAGTTCCCGGATCGGCTTGTACAGTCATGGGCGACGCTGCTCCTCGAACAGACGCTGCTTGAATCATCTGTCAAGATGTAGGCCTTGATTTTTTTTTATTGATAATGGGTTTGCTCTTGGCTAACTCTTGCCCTTGGAGGACGAAGATTCAGTCTACGATGTAGCGAGCTCACCCAGAAGCCTATTCACCATAGCTTTAAATAGGTTCAGATTGTATGCACTCGGAAATAGACGCCAGAAGCGCATTCCACTCTTTTGCAGTACGCATTATGAAAGATGATGCAACGCGCTTCGTTCGAAAAGGCGGAATTTGAACCAAGTACGGATGGCATCCCGCGGTGCGCCTGGAAGTCCGATGGTAGAAAGGAGACGGCGGTATTAGCTCGTGGAGCTCCTGTGCACACTCCCCGAAGTACAGTCAGTAGAACACCGACAAGCAGGCAACTTTCCGGCGGTGAGCTAGGCTGTGAAGCTTAGCTTTGACAATGAATTGGTATTAATAGTCTAAGAACAGCAACTCGTGTCAAGCTCAAATAAAATCGTGTCGTGTCTATCGATGTGGATGAACGTGAATAAAAGATCTGTCACTTTCTAACCACTATATGTGACGTTCTCAATATAAAGGGACCTTATGGAGGAAGGCAGTTACGCTCTTCTTATTCTTGTAACTATACGAATACTATGGTAACAATGCTAAAAACGGCGTAACCGCCTGCCTCCATAAGGTTCCTTTATATTGAGACCATCACATATAAGTGCGAGGGTGACGGACGCTTCATCCTCGTTTATCCACCGCGATGAAGGTGGATATATTACGGAGGTAGGTTTACGTAAGCTGACGATCAGGGCCCTTAGCCAAGATGCGTTACGCTAACTAGCGTTTCTGTTCGTTTCGTTTTTGAACCAATCGCGTCACTGAAAGAAAAGAAAGAAAGAAAAACATTTATTCGTGACAAATATCAGCAAAGGACAGAAAAAATACACACAGAAAGAACTGGTAGATCACGTGACTCTTCGTATGATGCGATTGGTTTAAAAACGATACGAATAGAAACGCTAGTTGGCGTAATATAAGTATGTATTTCTGTATATAGTTCAAAAATAGAGCTTAGTTTGGGACTAGATCAATTTGTGTGAGATTGTCTCCTGAATTTTTATTTATGGGAACAATATGGCACGATCGGCCCTCATTACACCTCAATCGATTAGACGTCCGTCGCCTCCGCTTTATTCCCAACACGGAGCATTCCTCTTTTATTGAGTTATAGGAATGCGGATCGTTTCACGCCTCAAATGAGAATGAAAGGAGGCCGCATTCCTGTTCCTTTAATATATATATTATAGGATAGGTAGCTAAATCGTTTAAGGATGTGACTTTTACAATTCTTTTACATACAATACAGTAACACTTGTAGTCACAGCGCTAAAGCATTTTACACTGGGAATCTACCTTTAAAATTCACGAAATAAGTTTAAATTTTTGTCAAACCTCTTGAATATATATTTTAAAAATCGGAATTCGTAGCGTCTATCGGATGCCCAATCGCTTTCATTCGTAATTAAATCAAGAGAAAGGGATATGGAGCTAACTTAGAATTATTATTTTCAAAGTAGGCCCCCAGTCTTGAACGAACGACTAATAAATTCCGTCCAAAGCACTAAATAACCTACTTATTCGAACTTCAAATTTGAGAGTAGGGCCCCTGAGTATCTTGAATACACGACCATTGACAATATATATTTTTTAAATTATCAACTGACAATCCTGACGTTAATGTATTTTACGTTTGATATCATTATTATTAATTTTTAACATATTTTATTTTTTAGTTGAAATGGCGGAAAATTACTGGAGGGGCAAGAAAAAATGCATTTGTAATACAGATAAATTGTTATTAACCATACGTAGTACTACCCCGTTGCCTTTACAGAGAACTGAAATTAACAAAATAAGACTCGGAATTTTCACTGAAAGGAACTCGGACGGTACTGGCAATTTAATGTTAAGGGGGAAAGATATTTACGACAGATATCAAAGAAGAATTAATGACACCGACATACGAGCTATATGCTTATATATAAAACATTTACCAAGACGAATCACTAAGCTTAATTTGAGCTACAATAAAATCACCGACGTTGGTTTTTACAAATTATTGAAAAAGTTACTCGTAAAGGGTCGTTCTTCGATTATTAATTTGAATATAATGAACAACGAGTTGACAGAGACATCTATACTTCGGTTGGCAAACTACGCTCCATATATAAAGCTTCAGTATTTGAGATTAAATGGAAATGATTTTGGGACGAAAGGAGGCGAATATTTTGCTAAATTCTTGAGAGAAAACAAGAGTGTTGAGTACTGCGATATTGGTGAGACCGGACAGACTTTAACGAGTGTTGCTCATATTATAACTGCTTTAAGAACAGATACGGGGTCTAACACAACGCTCAGAGTATTTGATTTTAGCAGAATTGTTCCCCTGTTTAATCGTTATTCGTATGAAACTAAATGGCTAGCTTATCACATTGAATATTTGTTAGAAAGAAATTCAACGATTATAGAATTGCATTTACAGAAAAACCAATTTGTCGGGCATGATGTTGAGTATTTCGTGCGTGGTTTGCGTTGTAACACGACTTTGTTTTACTTAGATTTGGGTTACAATAGAATTGGCGAATACGGAGTGGAATTAATCGCTAAATACTTAGCGGAAGGTCCTAACCTAGTGCTTTTGAATTTGGCGGGAAACGATATAAAGAATACGGGAGCGCGCGCTTTGAGTTTTGGGTTGCCATATTCAAAAATTCGCGCGCTCGATGTCAGTTACAATAAAATAACGGAACGGGGTATTTTGGATTTGTTGAATACCCTGAAAAAGGTGATGTTTATGAGGTTTTTGAATATGTGGGGTAATGAGTTTGGGCACGTTTCTTGTGGCGTGATCCACAGGATGTTAATAAGCGGTGCGTTGTTTCAACATACCATTGATGTGAAGATTTACGAGGTTGACGACATTTATTACGCCGCGTACTACCCGAACCCGGCTGACAGGAACAAGCATCTGTATTACGACGAACTGAAGTTCGGTGAAGCGCAGCCTATTTACCATATTACTAGAAACGTGAGCGGCAAAAAAGGGCCGTTTAAGGTAGACTGTAAGCAGCGACACTGGCTGGATAAAACTGATGCTAAGAATTTTTAAATAATTTTATTGTTGAATTTCGAATAAATTTTTAGTTCTTTGCTTTGTTTTAGTTTACTTTTTAATTTTTACGCTTTTGTTTGTTGTAGAAGAAACCCTGACAAAATTGGATCCCCTACTAAGGGGCCTATTGCATATAAATACTGCTATTATAAACGACTCTTAAAAAGTATTTTATTGGTTGAGTTTTTTCTGTTGCATAAAAAATAGTATGCTTTTGTTGCATAAAAAATATTAGACTATTATTACGAGAAATAGACTCATATTACAAGTAAATCTTATAAGTGTTTTGTTGCATATACATTTTTACTGATAATAAAAGTTATAAGAAATTTTACGGGTATTATAAACTATTATTACAAGTAAAATTGTGTTTCTGTTGCAAAAAAACTGCTTGCTTATATTATTTACTCATAATACAAGTAAATATTTCATAGGTGTTTAGAGTTTGTTAATAATAATATAAGTGTGATGACTTTCATTTTTAAGTCATCGAATTCCTTTTTAACCGACTTCAAAAAAATATACTTACTGCCGCACTCAGAGACGTCAATTATTTTTCAAGTTTCATTAAAGTTGCTGCGTTTTATTCTATTGATATAGCAAAGAAAGTGACAGCAGCAACTTTAATGAAACTTAATAATTAATTGACGTCTCTGAGTGCGGCAGTTAGTCATTCTCATAGGGCCTGATCAGATGGACTAGTAAGGAAGACATACCTAGTATCTCTTATATAGATAATTTTTTTAATCTGGGAAAATGCATTTACACATGCCACCTTGGTCCATGGGCTAAAATGATGTGAAGCTTTGGTCTCTTGATCGGAACGCACACGCCGCGGTAAGCGTTACGCGGTGTTTGTATGAAACCGCTGACGCATGCGTCGACGGGACAACAGACCATTCTAGGTATTATCCATACAATTAATCTGACACTCCATAAGTGTTACCACACCAATCGATCGATTGTCGATCTAAGAGTAATTAATAACGGGGGATATTCATTACTGTTAGATTCATCATCATCATCATTTCAGCCGAAAGACGTCCACCGCTGGACATAGGCCTCCCCCAATGTTTGCCACAAGGACCGGTCCTGCGCCGCTTGCATCCATCGGTTTCCCGCAATCTTAACCACGTCGTCGGCCCGCCTTGTTGGAGGTCTGCCCACGCTGCGTCTTCCGGTACGCGGACGCCACTCGAGAACTCTGCGGCCCCAACGGACATCTGTTCTGCTCACTGCCACTTAAGTCTAGCAATTCTTAGGGCTATGTCGGTGACTTTGGTTCTCGTGCGGATCTCCTCATTCCTGATTCGATCACGCAGAGATTTCGAGCATAGCCCTCTCCATTGCCCGTAGATTCAACAGACTTAAAACTTTAAGAAGTTTATCAAGTTCCAGACATTAAAAGGGACAAAGCTATATGCCCCCTATAGCTTTATCCCTTTCAAATTAACCTGGCAGGTTTCAAAAGCTCCTGGCAAAAAAGTTGTCTCACAAAGCCGCGACAATAAAGAATAGATTCCAAAATGGCGGCCACTCTCGCGCTATCTCGCCCACATCATAGTGCTTATATATTACACAACGCCGGTATGATATGCAAAAATCTGGTCAGTGATGCCAGATCTACTGATGAAGCAGACATATTTATACCTAATTTTTGAGCAATCTACTGATCTACTGAGTTATTTGTAACAATTAAAGAAATCTACCTGCTTTTCGTACTACTACTGCTGTACTAAATACACAAAAACTGTTTTGCTGACGATACCTGTCATTCATTGTACAAGCCGCCATTTTGGAATCTATTCTTTATTAGCGCGGCTTATACCAATGAGTCTTGCCCACTTCCCTACTCACTGCGACTGCTTACGCGGCAATAAGTACCTACTGTTTTAAACTTTTTCTTACAGAATCAACCTTTGCCGCAGCCTCGGCATAAAAGCGACTGTGACGGTATTTACAGCGAAAGGTTCTCAATTGGCGGCGAAAAGGGCGGGGTTTGTCGATCTTTTCGAAATAACCTATGAAGAGTTGGCTAAGAAAGGTTTCGTGTTTCCTGGAGTCGAGCAAGACACTAAATCGTCTAAATTGATGGCCTTGTTAATTGACTAAAATAAAAAATAATTGTACCTCTGGCTCTGATGTATACTCGTACGCTTTAATAAGTTTAAGCCAAAGTAGTGCCAAATATTATTGTTAAGTTATTTATGCATTTTACATATAAAATTATATAAATACAATTTATCGTGTAGTATAGTGTCTGTGAGACAATGCTTATGGTGGCTCAATAAGCCAAGAACTACATATTGTTAGTTGATAAATAAATCGAAAATATAATCGAGTTTTTTTTTTTACTTTAGGCCCTCTATTAGATAGTAGTGAAACTAGTACAAAACGCCATCTAGTGAGCAGTAGCTGTACTTTAACAAGCACAACATATGTAAGTATTTTTTTAGACAAGGCACATAGATGTCTCCAGCTGTTCAACATAAATAAAATTAATATTTCTTCATCTAGACCTGCATATTAAAAAATTAAAAGCTCTTTACATCAACATGTTTTTATTTTTTGTTAGAATTTGTGTACAACTACGGAGGTATTTGAAGTCTAGGGAGTTTATTTTCTTTCTATTAGCAATACCAATAGCAAAATGGCGACGCGTTGTATATCTAAAATGAAATGTCAAACGGTTGTTGACTCCCGTCGTGGGTGTACTGTTTTCGCGAGAGAAGACAGTACATGGAAATATTAATTTTAATCTAATTCTGTGGATTATTAGTTAATTCGTGGTTATAATAACTGAACAGTGATAAAGTATGGTTATTTACAAGTCATCGTGAAAGTCTGCTTGTGTGGTTTCCAGTGGTTTCATAAAAGGAAATATTTAAATCGAATGTGCAAAGAAAACATTTCGTGTTTTTACCAAACATCCTGCCGTAAAGTGTTCGAATATTTCGTTTGGCACACCATTGGTTTGTTGTGCCGACATCGGAATAGAAAAGGTTTAAATTTAACTCTCAACTCAAGAGTCGAAAATAAAAAAATATTTGAAAAATATAGTTTTTAACTTATTTAAACTAAAAAAAAATTAGTGAAGTTCTGTGAAAAAGCGTGTTCTTAAAATGGATTTGTTTTGATTCGCCGTGGAACACCCCCGCATTGAAGGTAGGTTTAAAAATAAATTCTATTTTTATTTTTGTTAGTCACTCCCAAGTCATACAATTTTCACTGACATTTTTTATGGTGTGGAAAGTTCAAAAAAGCAAATATAGGCGACAAGTAGTAGGTATTTCAGGCCCATAGTCATCTGTGAACTCAAAATTTGCGTTTACCCACTTAATCCTACCTGTTATAACACTGCTATTTTTGAGAAGTTTTTGTTATTATAATACCCGCAACGACTTGACAGAAGCGCGTGTAGTGGATCTGTTGTGTTTTTGGTTATCCTTTTTGTGAAACATTTATCCTTGTGTTTTGTTTTGGTTGGTGGAGGAAAATAACAATTATTAGGTGAGATTTAAGTCAGTGTTAGTGTAGTGTTCTCCAACTGGCCTTAAGGCCTCTTGGATAATGGCGGGGGATGAAAAGGAGAAACCCCCGGATGAGGGCAGTGGCAAGGAAGACAGTATGGTCGCTGATGTCACAAATGAGATGACATCGCGTAAACGCTCTATTGCAGCCTTGCAGCTGCCCCCTGAAGGGGCGGAGCGTGAAGTCAAAAAAGTTATTGTGGATCCGGAAAATGCCAATCCGTCGATCGTTAACATGTATAAACATCCGTCCTTAGAAAACGAATCCCAAGCGTACGGTAAGGAAGACTGCGGTCCATTTATTGTCCATGTATCCCGCGTTACAGAGTCTGCTGACTCCGGCTTGTCTTTGCGACCAATTAAAGTAGGTCTTATTTTTGTGCAAAACAACATACAAAATGTCAAAAAAGACGGTATTAAGTCACTTGGTCGTAATAGGGTTTCAGTGGAATTTAAAAATGCGGAGGATGCAAACAAGTTAATTGTGAATCCTTGCTTAGCTCGGTACAAACTGTTAGCTTCAATCCCCTCATACAATGTTTCTCGGATGGGACTTGTTCGTGGAGTCCCCGTAGAATGGTCAATGGAGGATTTTGTTAAGGCAACAGATCTCAAAGAAGGTTATGGCAAAATCTTAAAAGCCCGGCGATTACATCGTAAAGAAATGAAATCTAATATTCCGTCTTGGATTCCAACTCAGTCCGTTGTTATTACTATAGAGGGACAGAAACTTCCCCAAAAGCTATACGCCTTTTATACGTCCCTGATAGTGGAAACATACCAGTTGCCAACAATACAGTGCAGAAAGTGTGTTAGGTTTGGTCACGTGCAAAACCAATGCCGCTCTGAAGCACGCTGCTATCGGTGTGCGCAGAAACATCCAGGCGACCAATGCAAAGTATTACAAGAAGATGCTACCTGCCTGTCATGTTCTGGCAGGCATTTTGCTACTGATAATAATTGCCCGGAATTCTCAAGACAAAAATCTATTAAAATGGTAATGTCAGAGCAAAGTATATCATACGCGGAAGCAGCAGCTCGCTTCCCTCAGGTGCGGAGACCTTATGCGGATATTGCTAAAGTTATGTTTGCCCCTGTGTCTGAACCCTCAAGGCGTCCCTCCTCTTCACACTCCTTTTCCCCTTCCCCTTCCTCACCTCATAAGACTACCTCTTACCGCAGGACTGTGGTACGTTCCCCTACTCCAAGGTCCCCCCTCCCTGAGGGATATGACAAACATGCTCACCAAAATATTGTGGCTTCTCCATCATCACAACTTCCAAATGGGCATGGGTATCCTAGCCCCCCGCAAAGAATAGGTAGAGTGACCCCTAATGAAGACCTCCTGGAACTTTTATTCAAGCTCCTAACCAACATTGTCTCCAAATGGAGCGATGTACTACCGTACGACGTTGCCCCTCTCATGATAACTCTCGCCGAAAAGCTGTCCAATGGCTTCAATGGCCCCCTTGCTGACACACATCCTTCAGTGGAACAGCAGGAGCATTGTTCCTAAAAAAAATGACCTTATTAATTTAATTAATAACAACAAAATTTCTGTTGCTGCCATTTCGGAAACATGGCTTAGACCTGGAACTCGTTTTAAAATTCCGGGTTTTTCATGTCTGCGAGATGATCGCGATGATGGTCGTGCAGGATCTGCACTTCTCATTAAAAGGAACCTTCAATTTTCTTCAATCCCCCTCCCTCCCCATTCACAAGATATTAATGCAGTAGCGGCTCAAGTTACGGGCATTAACTTCGTGTCTATATACATTCCCCACCCTAATCTGAACCTCATTCCTGACCTTTCTACTATACTATTTTCCGTTCCACCTCCTTTGGTAATCCTGGGAGATTTTAATTGCCATCATACTTCCTGGGGCTCTTCCCACACCGACTCTTTCTCTTCCTTATTGTTAGATTTATTTGACGACATCAATGTGTGTGTTATCAACGATGGATCCCCTACTCACAGAGTTTACCCTGGGCAGAATTCCCAATCAGTCCTCGATCTGACTGCTTGCTCGCCGAATCTGGCATCCTTACTCTCATGGACGGTCTTGAATCGATCTTGTGGGAGCGATCACTTCCCAATAATCATTACAAAGCCCACTACTGTACTTCCTGCTCCTGTTCCTGAACCTCTTTTAAAATATAAAATTCAGGAAGCTGATTGGCCAAATTACTGTCACTATGCAGATCAAAAGTTAAAAGAAATGGACCCAGTAACTTGTAGCAATTACCTACATCTATATTCTCATTTCCTCAGAATTATTTTAGAATCTGCCGATAAGTACATCCCCATAAAAAAGTCTCCTAACCCAAAAATTTCTTCTCCCCCCTGGTGGGATGCGGAGTGCACAGCGGTCGTCAGGGAGAGGGACGAGGCTGAAAAAACATTTAATGAAACCGGGAATAGTGATGATTTTGCTAATTTTCAAAAAGTCTCCGCGCACGCAAAACGTTTTCTAGCTAAAAAGAAAAAAAAGGGATGGAAGGGCTTCTGCGAAAGTTTAGCTCCTAGAACACCTTCCACCTTAGTTTGGAATAACATCAAACGATACAGAGGTTCATTCAAACCGGACCCATTACATTCGTCTAACTCATCTTTATGGTTAGAAGACTTTGTTGACAAGCTGGCCCCTCCACACGTCCCAGAAAATTCACAGCTTATTCTTACTCCTCCGGTCTCTGCTAACGACCCTTTTGATCAACCATTTACGTTGTCGGAGCTTGAATTAGTGCTCGAAGGCATTCGTAATACTTCACCTGGTGAAGACGGGGTGCCTTACATTTTTATTAGTAAACTCGGTTCTTTTGGACAAAAATTTCTTCTCGACCTCCTTAATGCGTGTTTTACGTCGGGCGAGATTCCCGAGTCTTGGAAGACCCAGATCATAGTCCCTATTCCTAAAGCTAATAAAAATTGCTTGGAGGCAAACTCCTTTAGACCTATTGCCCTCTCTGCGACTATTGGGAAAATACTCGAGCATTTGGTTAAGAACCGACTGGAATGGTTGGTTGAAAATAAGACAATGTTGGCAGACAGTCAGTATGGTTTTAGAAGGGGTAAGAGTACCATGGATAGTTTAGGAATTCTAACTTCTGACATTCGCCTTGCCCTGTCTAAAAATCAACATCTTTTTGCGTGCTTCCTTGACGTGAATGCCGCATATGATAATGTCCAACTTCCGCTGCTCAGAGCCAAATTGCTCCACCTGAGCATCCCCGTGAGGATTGTTCATTTCATCTGCAAATTATTCATGGGTAGGAAAATAAAAATTAGAGACGGTGGCTTGAATTCTCTCCAGCGTACTCTTTGGCAAGGGATTCCCCAGGGTTCGGTCCTTAGCCCTCTCTTATACAGCATTTACACCTCCGATCTGGATCAGTCTGTTCTTCCGTTTTGTGAAATTCTCCAGTATGCCGACGATTTGGTGCTGTATGTTACAACTGACTCTGTTACAACTGCCTCCTCGCGTCTTAACGAAGCCGTTAGTTATTTGAAAGACTGGATGGATGAACATGGACTATCACTGTCCCCGTCTAAAAGCCGTATTGTCACCTTCACACGAAAAAGGGTTATTCCAAAAGTTGACGTTTCCTGTGAAGAGGAGTTAATACCCAACTGTGACTCAGTCAAATTCCTAGGCGTTATCTTGGACTCCAAAATGACCGGTGTACAACATTTAAATTATGTCATAAGTAAATGCGAGAAAAATATAAATGTACTCCGTAGTCTCTCCGGCGTCTGGTGGGGCTCTCATCCGTACTGCCAAAAAATTATGTATAATGCGTTAGTCCGTAGTCATATTGATTATGGATCCTTTATTCTTGAGCCATGTAGCAAAGTTGCTCTAAAAAAACTCGACCTGGTGCAGTCAAGATGCTTACGGATTATACTTGGTGCTATGAGATCCTCACCAAAGAATGCTATGCAGGTTGAATGCGTCGAGCCGCCACTTTATCTGCGAAGACAGCATTTGGCTGATCGGTTTGTGTACAAGGCGCTGGCACTATCTAGTCATCCTCTTCACTCACGACTGGATGCTTTGTCGCGCGAGGTGACTGACAATAGTTATTGGACCCACAAAGCCCCTCCAAGATTAATTTTGAGTTTTAATAAATTAAAAATCCTCTCTTCCCCTTACTACAAAACGGTAAAAAATCCGCTGTTCGAAACCGAATATAACGCTTTAGTTTATCGCCCAAAAGTAACCCTTGACTTTGGCATATATAAAGATGACCCTGGAGCCAAATCAAAATTTAACAAAGCCCTGGAAAAATGGCAGGATTGGATGCATGTTTATACAGACGCTTCAAGATTGTCTTTTGACGGGGAAGTAGGTGCTGCAGTCTGGATTCCAAAATACAGAATTCTGCTAAACTTCAAATGCCCTCCAAAAACATCGGTTTTTATTGGGGAGACTGTAGCCTTACTGGAAGCGATATCTTACGTCGAATCTCACGGGATCTCCAGATCAATAATATTTTCCGATTGTAGAAGTTGCCTGCAAGCAATTAGTGGTAATCAATTTAAAATGAAAACGAAATTCCCATTGATTCTAGAAATTAAAAAACTGTTACTGGTATGTGAGAGTAAAGGTATAGAGGTCGTTCTCGCGTGGATTCCGAGTCATTGCGGCATCGAAGGCAATGAGTCTGCCGATTCATGGGCCAAAAACGCGATCGATACTGGAATGAAGAACCACTACAGCCTCTTCTCTTCTGATCTTTTAGCGATGGCCCTTGCTGACGCGAAGGACTCATGGCAGGAAGAATGGAATTTAACTAAACTTAATAAAGGTAGACACTATGGAGCTATCCAACCTACCATTCCATCAAAGCCCTGGTTCTTTCGATTTAGATCGGCCAATAAACATGCAACTTCGACTATCTGTCGTCTTCGTCTTGGACACGTTTGTACCCCAGTCTTCCTTGCCAAGATCCGGGTGCGGGATAGCTCTCTATGTGAATGTGGGCTCGACGAGGGCACCACCGACCACATATTTTTTGAATGTCCTAAATACAGCTATTCATTATATGACATTTTGCCTCGGGATATTCCGCGTCCAACTAACTTTCAATGTCTTCTCTCTTGCCCTGGTTCCATAAAATTACTATTAAAGTTCATACAAAAGCACGAAATTAATCTATAAATTATATTAAAAAAAAAAAAAAAAAAAGAAGTGAGTGTTTGTGTAACGTTTTCCCTACCCTCTTTTTCTATTATTAACTTTCTTCCACACCCTTAACAATCTCCGCATTTGTCCGTCAAACGTTTTGTGGCTTATTTATGTCTGTGCTGTCCTTAACACACGTTATTTGTTCTAGGTTACCTGAAGTCCGGATCCTCTCATAAAAAGTTAAAATTTATTTATCACCGAACATTTCCCCGGCGTGTCTAATGTCAAGTTGTCATTGGCGAAATACATCTTGCCACAATAGATGTGAAAGCCATTAAAAAAAAAAAAAAAAAAAAAAAAAAAAAATACCCGCAACAAAGACCCTGGCAAAGGGTTCTTTTCTGCCATTTGTTCCTATTGAGTAAATGTCATTTAATAAATTATGAGAGTTAAATAGCTTCTAGCTTTGGCCCAGGACTCCATCCATGTAGAAGTTGTTTATCGTGTATCCCACAGGAACGATAAAATTTTCCGGGATAAAAACTATCCTATAACCTTCCCCAGGACTCAAAACTATCTCCATATCAAATTTCATCTAAATCGGTTCAGCGGTTTAAGCATGAAGAGGTAACAGACAGACAGACGGAGCTACTTTTGCGTTTATAATATTAGTAGGGATTCCATGACATGAAAAATAAATCTTAGGTCTAAGATGCTATGTCAACGTCAGAGTAGACATCGGTCTCGTGCAGAGAATGTTGGGTAAAATGAATCTTCAGGGTTCTCTTGTGATTGCAAACACCCATGGACCTGAAGACTGAAATGAGATGGTCCGTGGGCTTGTTTGCCATTTCCTTGTTATAATTTTTTTTATTAGTAACTACATAAGCGTCAGGCTATCTATTTTCAGTATAATTTTAATGAAACCAATAAATACAGGAAAACCGACTATTTTGTGGTTGCAATGAACAATTAGAATCATCTGCAGTCAAAACATGTTCATTATAATATTAGTACAATTTCAACATAAGGAAAACATAAGTTGACATGAGTTTGACGACGCGGTTAGCCTAGTTGGTAGTGACCCTGCCTACGAAGCTAGCGGTCCCGGGTTCGAATCCCGGACAAATATTTGTGTGATGAGCGCGAGTATTTGTTTCTGAGTCATGTATTTCTCTATATAAGTATGTTTATCGTTGTCTAGTACCCATAGTACAAGCCTAGAGCTTAGTTTGGGACTAGGTCAATTTGTGTGAGATTGTCCCCTGATATTTATTTATATATAAAAAATAAAAAAAAAATAAGTGTTCAGACTGTGTGACACATACTATACTATTCAAATCAGGAAATAAAGTTGAAATGACAAACATATTGTGTACAAATGTTTATCTATTCTTGTGAAAAGTCTGTATGACCAAGTGTCAAAGACTGCTGGTAACGGTAATAACACTAATAACTATTAAATAGATAAAAACACACAACAAAAGTTCCCTCCCCCCTCCCCTTCCTCTCAGAGCTCATAACTATTAAATGGCCCAACAGATTTTCAGTATTTTCACCAAACTTAGCTAAGAACACTCGCTTTACATAACCTTTAAAAAAAAAACAACATCGGTTCACCCGTTTAGGAGCTACGATGCCACACAAACAGGCTACACATGTTAAACTTATAACACGTCTTGCGTCAGGAGTTAGTAAAGGTAATCTACATAGATATGAAACGCTAGTTCTAGTTCGGGCCGCTAAAAATCATCACTTAGCACAGTGCAAAATTGGCAACAATGAACTTTCTTCTCAGTTTTACTAATTTAATTCGCAAATTGATAATTAAATTGGGTCATAGGTAATAGAACACTGAAAGTGTGGCTAAATTATGGCTACCTACTAGTGTTTGTTTTCTTTGTTTTTTTTTTTTTGGACGGACCTACATAGTTAGCCTCTGACGGCTTTGTCTACTTCAGCGGAGAGTATCCTGCAAATAGGGAATGAGAACCGCTTAACTGGCCTTATGTAGGATCTGTAATAAGTTAAAAGCTTGGTAATTTTTACATAATGCAGGCTTTACTACTAACAAGAGACCTAACTCTGCCTTGCCTACGAGCGGAGCTTATAGGTTAATCCAGGGCGGTTTCACAGGTTTAGTACTTTGTCTCGGCGCCCAAGCCGCCCTAGCTAGTCGAAATAGGGTACAATAATACTACATGAAGCAGAGTTTTTATATTTATATTGACATTTATAGAGCAATGTATGACAAAAAACGCGGTAAAACACATTTTTGAAAATCGACCGTTTTTCGAAGCTTATACCTAGACAACGATAGGGAATTGGTAAAAAGTATATGAATATATGAAGTATATGACGACGCGGTTAGCCTAGTTGGTAGTGACCCTGCCTACGAAGCTAGCGGTCCCGGGTTCAAATCCCGGTATGGGCAAATATTTGTGTGATGAGCGCGAGTATTTGTTCCTGAGTCTTGGATGTTTTCTATATATTTAAGTATGTATTTCTCTATATAAGTATGTATATCGTTGCCTGGTGCCCATAGTACAAGCATAGAGCTTAGTTTGGGACTAGGTTAATTTGTGTGAGATTGTACCTGATTTATTTATTATTTATTATTATTATTAATCAAAGTTGTAGATAATTTTACCAGCTTTCATTATGTAGTAGAACAAAACTTCCTATGACGCATCGTTTTCGAGATATAAACAAAAAACCAAAAAACGGGACTTTTTTTGTGGCTCCCCTGTTAGTCTGTGGTGCCCTTTGCCCTTATGAAGATTCGGCTAACCAAAAAGATAAATACTGTAAAGTTACAACGCAATACCGTCGTCTAATTAATTCCGTAGAGTACCTAATTAACAAAGGGCGGCATCTGCGTGTGCGCATATCAATTGAGGACAATTAGCCTCGATTAAAGAAAGCGCTGTCAAACTCGGCTTATCCCTACTTTATGTAGTCACAGCGACCGGCGCTCGCGTCGTTTCGGTTAATATAAGTTAAAATATTGCCTATGTCCACCCTGAAAGTCTATTCTAACTATCGGTAAAAGAAATCGCACCTTTAAAGGTGGCGATTCGGCGCCGCGACAGAGACAGGCGGCCGCGACCGGAGACCGCGACCAGTGTCTCGGTCTCTTCTGCTCTACTGTAGGTCGAGACCGAGACCGGAGACCGCGACAAGTCTCTTCGCGACCGAGGTATAGATGTCAGTATCGGAGAGTCTGTCGATGGAGTTAGTTGTGTATGTGTCATGATGGAAAACCAAGTAGTAGAATTTATGATTTTAGCTATGCTCTTCCAAATATTGTCCTTCAAATTTTCGTCTTTGTAGGAGTGTAGTCGTGCATCGTATATCGGAGGGTGCTGTCTGTTCAGTTCAATCAGCCTTTAACAGTCTTCGTCAGAAAAAGTATTCATTTTTAAACACTAAACACATGTGCTTTTCGAACGCGACACGAGACACTACTGGTCCCGCACAGCGACAGTCTCGCTGTCTCCTGTCGCGCGTCTCTGTCTCCTGTATCTGTCGCGCTCGCGAACTGTCCCTTATACATTGCCTAACGTCAAGTGATGGTCGCGGTCGGCTGTCTTGGTCGCGGCGCCGAACCGCCACCTTAAGAGTCTCTGAGCTAAGCCGCGAACGGACGGACAGACAGACAGACTGATATGGCGAAACTATGGTTCGTAGTTTGACTACGGAACCCTAAAAAATCGACGTCATCTAGCAGTAGGTTATCAGAATCAGATGAGTGTCGTATCGTGTTCTTTTAAGATAATGCACAATGCGAGGAAACAAGGGAATCGGTATTGTCGTCGGTCTCATTGTGTTGTTCTCGGTAAAAAGTGTTGACGGAGCTATTTAGCTCTGTACGTGTACGTTGATAACTTAATATTAGGCAGCCCATACACGGTCAATCTCGATCGCGATCATATAGCTCTGATCGCGATCACGGATGAGGGGTCGCGCAACAACATTACACCACAGAATTACACCACAGTTAGTAGCCGACTGCACGCAGCAGCAGCAGACGACGTGTCGCCGCGACACTACTGGTTTCTGTGTTTCTATGAAAGCGACGTGTCGCTAGCTACGTAGGAAATTTCATAGAAATACATACAACATTTGTTCGTCGTTTCTTAACTGCTTTAGCTAATAATAATAATAATAAAATAATTTATTCGAAGTAATAGGGATTGTACAATCGAAGATAGTTTAGATTAAGTACATGTAAGTGGTTGTATATAATAATTGTACAGTTAATTGTTAAACCCTGATCTCCAAACTAGGCAAAGGCCTGTATCTTGGAAGGCCAGTGTTCTACACGTGAGAGCTATTTGAGTAGAGTTTACAACCTCTTAAGCACTATGTGGTAATGAAGACATGTTATTAACTTAACTTAATTTAAGACTAAGTGTGTGTGTGTGTGCGTGTGTGTGTGTGGGTGTGTGTGTTATGTGTGTGTATAAGTGTGTGTGTATTGATCATTCGCTTTAGGTAGGTAGAAGTTTTTCAGTATCATCATAGTTAAGGATTTGTAACCATTTCCTTACTTTATTTTTTACCTCGAACTTACTTAACTTGTGAATGCTTAAGATGTTATTTACACAATTATAAACTATTGAGCTAGATATGTGAAACTGTCGAGATGAGAATTTCGTTTTGTATAAAAGTATGGGGCAGACTCTAAGATTACTCCTTTTTGATGGATCTGACTGTGGTACCTGCAAATGTTTGCGTAGGATTGTTCGAAGTACAAAGAGCTGTCTCACTGTTAATACTTTGGATATTGAATATAATTCTTTCGTTGGGAATCTATACTTTTTGAAGTGTATAACTTTGAGCACAGCTCTTTGAGCCCTCTCGATCTTGATGAATGAGGTCTTTGCTGCACATCCCCAAACCAATATTTAAGGTGTCTGTTAAATATAGCTAAAGCAGTTAAGAAACTACGACCAAATGTTCGAAACGTCGCATTCACACAGACGCACGTCTCAACCATTCGACTCGACGCGACACACGCCACCTGACATCACTGCCATGTCTGCTTAGGGGTCTCGTTGAGGCGTGCGTCTGTGTGATTGCGACGTTTCGAACGTTTGTTCGTAGTTTCTTTACTGCTTTAGCTATATTTATTCTGTGCCCTAACTTTGAAGAAAATGATTCGAAAAAGGCGATGGTTTAAACAGCGGCTACTCAAGAGGGAATTATACACTCATTTAAATGTGACGTTCTCAATATAAAGGGACCTTATGGAGGCAGGTGGTTACGCCGTTTTTAGAACTGTTACCATAGTATTCGTATAGTTACAAGAATAAGAAGAGCGTAACTGCCTTCCTCCATAAGGTCCCTTTATATACACGTCACAAATATACTTACTAATAGAAATTCAACTCACTGCTGAAGCTGAAGATTATATCTGCGTTTACACGTTCAATATTGATCACGATCAGCGGATCGCGATCTTTTCAAAATATCTAGATATTTTATGATCAGATCCATCAATTGACGACGCGGTTAGCCTAATTGGTAGTGACCCTGCCTACGAAGCTAGCGGTCCCGGGTTCGAATCCCGGTATGGACAAATATTTGTGTGATGAGCGCGAATATTTGTTCCTGAGTCATGGATGTTTTCTATGTATTTAAGTATGTATTTCTCTATATAAGTATGTTTATCGTTGTCTAGTACCCATAGTACAAGCCTAGAGCTTAGTTTGGGACTAGGTCAATTTGTGTGAGATTGTCCCCTGATATTTATTTATTAAAAAAAAAAAAAAAAAAACCCTCAATCTACTTCGTACATTATCAATCTGGATCGCGATCATTGATTTTTATCACAGATCGCGATCGAGATTGACTATGTACGGGTAGCCTTAGGGCTGCTTAATTATGCTCTGCTAACATTTGCACGTCGATTGTTTTCGGCCGAATGCTTGACAACAAACTACACGTGTCCCCTTGTTTTGCAGACACTCATTTCATCGTATGTGTCGTTTCACCGAATTACATTTCATCGAAAGCTAATTTCTACTGAAACCTTATTGTTTTCAGGTTAACTCAAGCATGGGTTACGTAGGTTAGGTTAGACCTGTGACCACCAAAAAATTATAACTCCTGCACGTGGAAATGCCTGTCGATGAAATGAAAATTCGGCGAAGTAAAACATTCTATGAAATGAGTGTCGGTGGTTCAAGTGTAAACCCAAACTACCATAAAACCTTGTACAGTCAATATATAGCAACACATCCTTATTCCTATAGTAATAAAGATGTGTTGCGATATATTTGATCACTTTCGCGGCTCCTATCAATTTGATGCTGACTGTATATGTACATTTCTAAGTATTCTGGCAAATAAATATGTGACGTTCTCAATATAAAGGGACCTTATTTAGGCAGGCGGTCACGCCGTTTTTAGAATTATTACCATAGTATTCGTATAGTTACAATAATAAGAAGAGCGTAACTGCCTTCCTCCATAATTATATTGAGAACGTCACATATTTTCGTCTCCTTTCATTTCACAAAGTATAGTTTATCGCGTGACATGCAGCGTCTCTTTCGTGATAGAAAGAAATTTGAGATTTCCTAATGTATTTATTAGCAAAATATCGAAAACGTCCACACAAGCTACCAGACCCAAAATACATAATAAAAATAATAATTAAGCTTATATACGTCCCACTGTGCCCAGCGCACAGGCCTCCACTCACAATGAGAGGGTTCGGGCTATAGCTTCCACGCGGGCCCAGTGCGGATTGGGAACTTCGCCCACACCGTCAAATTGCTTTGGTGTGTGCAGGTTTCCTCAAGGGGTTTTCAGATACCTAAATGGATATAAATATGAATATACTCATTATTTGCAATCTCAGGACCGCAATCCTAAGACCATGTGTCGTGTTGACATTACTGAGGACCAAGATGAAGCTATTCATAACTACTGAACGGATCTTAATGATATTCGGCAAGGAGATAGATTGTATCTTGGGGAAAGACGTAAGGTAGATTCTGGATAAATTGACAATTCCCGAGGGATTATCAGAAAAATTCTCCGCGGACGTATTCGCAGGCAAAACTTGGTAGAAAATCGTTTTGTTTTACCGCTAGTAAGTATCTAGTAAGTAAGTATCCTCGTGAGGCCTAAAGTCCTACATAAAGGACAATCGCCAAAATCACTTTCAACTTTTGTTGACTGACATAAGATTCTGTTTCGAACTAGCGAAATTTCTACGTAGGCCTCAGGAGGATAAATATTCCGCGGTCTGGCTAGATCGAAAGTGGAAAGTACTCCGTGCGCGCGCAGCGAAATCAATGAGTCACAACCTTGTAAATATCGCGAGGAAATCTGCACGCGGGCTAGATTATACCCGTCAATTATTATCTCTGCTAGTTGTCAGTAAACTGTTGAAATCGGTCCAATAGTTTAGGAGTTAAAGTGGAACATCCGATTTTTGTTAACGTACATACATACACACATAGTACGTAATACCAGTCTATGTATGTATGTAACATACCCTTCATTACCATTTGTGACGTTCTCAATATAAAGGGATCTTATGGAGGAAGGCAGTTACGCTCTTCTTATTCTTGTAACTATACGAATACTATGGTAACAGTTCTAAAAACGGCGTAACCGCCTGCCTCCATAAGGTCCCTTTATATTGAGAACGTCACATTTTAACCCCACGCAAAAAGAGGGGTGTTATGTATCTGTCTGCGGCATCGTAGCTCCCGAACGGATGGACCGATTTTGATTTAGTT
The DNA here is from genome assembly GCA_963241965.1 of Tortrix viridana. Lineage (NCBI taxonomy): Eukaryota > Metazoa > Arthropoda > Insecta > Lepidoptera > Tortricidae > Tortrix > Tortrix viridana. The sequence goes on along the minus strand of OY725201.1, from coordinate 5,568,810 downwards.
TTTTTGTTAGAAAGGTGATTAAATCGAGAGTATTCTTAGCTAGGTTTGATATAATTAGGGGTTCCGATTTTGTCTATTTTATCTATTTAATCGCTTCAACCAGTCGGGTGATAAAATAACTAGATAGTTATACCTCGGTTAGCCCTACGTGCAGATTGTTTGCGGACCTTATTGCCCTCGTTACGATCGCGTTGCGGTCTGCGGTTGGATTAGGTTCTAACATTTACTTGGCGATTCTATCTGGAACAACTACATACACAAAATAATCGCACGTTTAAAAATATTACGCAATAATTTCAATTATCAGACAATTCAACATTGAATCCTAAAATAAAATGCATAGTCGTAGTAAATGCAAATTGCGTAGTTCGAAATAAATTTAACTTCAAGTGATACTTGTTTCCTTTTTAGGGTTCCGTAGTCAAACTACGAACCCCTATAGTTTCGCCATGTCCGTGTGTCTGTCTGTCCGTCCGTCCGCGGCTTAGCTCAGAGACTCTTAGTAGTAAAAATTTGTAATTTGGTATGAATATACATATTAATTACGCTGACAAATAAAATAAAATGGGACAGTGGGGGCACTCCCGAACTTTGACGCGCTTTATCTTTGTAATTTTTTGTTTTATTGACAAAAGAACATAGGTGTCCAATATTTTGTGATTCTCTAACTGACGTACTAAATAGAATTTCGTTTTCTTTACCCAGTCATCATCCCTAATAGATACATTACAATTTGCGAAATATTAAAACCTATACTACCTATTCGATGTTTCAAATTGCTCAAAATGTTGCATGTCGGGTTGACGATTAAACACTGAGACATTTTAAACAATTATTTTAACACCTTGTTCAGGTACGTAATCTTGCAAATAAACATTATGATTTATGATGACTTTCAAGCGACGTTGTTTGCGGCATGCTTGAATCATCGTGCAGTTCGCGTCATTCTACTTTCCTTTGTGATTATTGTTAGATTTTTTTGATCGTTACATTCGTTTATGCCCGGTTCCCAGTGAATGATTCCAGTAGAAGTACATTGACGAGTTTGGTTTTCTCGTTTGAGGCGAGAGCTATTGTAACGACGCAACGTACTTCTACTGGAATGCGTTACTGGAATAATGTGAACCGGGCATAGTGTAGATGGCGACTACTAGCCCAGCTGATATGTATGTGGATGGACACTAACTTAATTCATCCAAACCACAGTATAAATATAGCTAAAGCAGTAAAGAAACTACGAACAAACGTTCGAAACGTCGCGCTCACACAGACGCACGTCTCAACGAGACCCCTAAGCGGACATGGCACTGCTGTCAGTGGCGGGTGTCGCGTCGAGACGAATGGTTTCGTGGAGAAGAATAAAATACAAAGTGAAACCATTCGTCTCCACGCGACACCTTAACTTACAGCACTGCCATGTCCGCTTAGGGGTCGACGTTTCGAACGTTTGTTCGTAGTTTCTTTACTGCTTTCGCTATATTTATACTGTGTCCAAACACTGTCTGTAGATCCATGTCGTAGCAAGTTGTGCTTATTGTCGTGACGTGTATCAACCGACCTTTTCCTGCCGAAAGGGCGCGGCCTTGGTCCAAATTACTTCCGCTAACCTGTATTAAATTTTATTATAATAAGAGCTATAGCTGCGAAAGTTCCTGCTCAGTGTTGTAAATTGAAACGGGTTTAAAAACTGGTATACATATGTTTATTTTTCATGGTTAAAAAAGAAAAAAACACATGTGTACAGTCTGAACTCTAGATAATGACTCTAGATATGCAAGAGTAAGAAATAAAAATATTTTGATCACGAGCTATAGAGTGACATACAGACGGACAGCAGTGGCTCAGCTCAGCGATAGGGCTCCGGTTAGCGTTTTAAATAAAAATAAATAAATTAAAAAAAAACTCAAAAAACCCAACTGCTTTAAAATATATCAACTGAAAAGCTAAAAACAAGCCCTATAATCTAAAGAGCACGTATTATTCTTTTGTACAAACCTCCCTGTCGCAAAGATGTCTATAAAATAAATATATTTAATATGAGCATTGTAATTTTTAATCATTTACCAGATGAATTAAAAGGGTGAATTTCAGGGCGTTTCAACCGCCGTCATTAGTGTCACCAAATATATTCTGATGCTGATAGAAACTCAATCCCCGGTTCTGCTTCTGTTTACATCAGGAGTTGCTGTAGTGTCATTGATTTCGTCAATATATTTGGTGACACTAATGACCGCGGTTGAAACGCCCTGAAATTCACCCAAAAGCGCTTTCGGGAAGAAAATTATACGGAATTTGACAAAATGGTTAATGGATAAATGTTTTTACAGTGTCAGGGAATACTTAATCGTTTGAATATGAATTTGTTTATGTATATTGATTAAAATCGATAAATATTATAAACTGCTGAAACTGCTGCTACTAGTAAACATTCTTTAATAATAAGATTATTATCCATATTCGTACGCTTGCTTGCATGCAGAATTCATGTGCATTAATAATACAAGTAAGACCATATATAAATTTAACTGTATTCTTACAAATAAATGAAGTATGAAAAAAAGGGACCCCCCCCCCTCCCTCTTATTATAATTCTGTAAAAAGCAACCGGGTATCTTATACAGTTCAAAAGATATAGCTCTTTAAAATTAGGACAGACGAACAGTGTATAAGCTTAGTTTTAGGGTTCTATTCGGCACCCTTTGAGTGCGGAACCCTGAAAAACGTCAGTGGTTCGTTTATAAGGCTTCTATGCCTGCCATCTGTGCATGTGCATTCTAAGATTACCAAGCTCAGAAACAGTTGGTGCATAGGCCTTTTGGAATTCCTTTCCGCCTGACCTGGTTCTAGCCAGGCTGCGCTCTCTTCGCGAGATAGGCTTATGTTGTTAGAATAACGATGTACAGGGTGTCCCAATATCAGTAACCCACATCGACACCGGAGGTAGACCAGCCTAAGACGGACCGAACCAGCCTAACATGACCTCAGTAAAAGTCGCATGGTTTTCGAGATATGCCAGTTTAAAGTTTGTAATGGAAAAGAACTTTAACCAATGTTAACCAATTTTGACCAATTTTTGATACGGTGTCAGTCGGAACAAAAACTATGTCCGTACGTTTCGTTTTTTTTTTCAATATTATCTATAAACTTCTATTTATTCCCGTATTATTGTTTTCATACAAAAGTGATTTCGGCCATAATCTCTTTATAACTAATCAATATTTAAAAAAACGAAACGTACGGACATAGTTTTTGTTCCGACTGACCACATATCAAAAATTGGTCGAATTCGGTTAACGTTTAGGGGGTGGAAAACGTTATCGCCGTTTGTATGAAAATGCTAGATTTTGTAGTTGGTTCACAGTCCTCTTAAGCGTACTTACGTTATAATATGGAATAGTATTAATTTCCCTAGCACCTGTCAAATTTTATCTCGTGCTTGCATGCTTGGGGGTCAGGTACGTCACCAGCCCCGAACGTGTTAAAAACAACATCATCACCTGATATTACGCTCGGGTTGGAAGGGCTAAATATTCCTTGTCCAAGACGCCACAGGAACCCTTCGTTCCACTCCGCTGCCCACCTATTCCGCGGGCCTCTCCCCATAACCTTGGGCAGTCTAATGGGGTTACGAATAAAGGTTGCGTCATCCGCTCACACCCTACTTTAGTAATTGTCAGTGCCCACATAGCTTCGCAGGTTACGTAGCAAAACATCAATAATCAAAAAAGACGAAAAAAAAATGTTAATAAAAAATAGAACCGTCTTCAAAAAAAACCCACTAAACAAGACTAAATAATGACCGGCTTCCTAGGAATTGCCTATTTGATGGGTGCCTAATAGGTACATGGATTATATCTAAGCCGGTGTCAAGTAGGTTTACACAATAGCAATGTCACATGATTCTTGCCACCGACTTCGATATATTCCATGTACCTATTAGGCACCCATCAAATAGGCAATTCCTAGGAAGCCGGTCATTATTTAGTCTTGTTTAGTGGGTTTTTTTTGAAGACGGTTCTATTTTTTATTAAAAATTTTTTTTCGTCTTTTTTGATTAAATTTTTTTTTTCGCTTTTTAGTGATACGAGTAGGTATAACTATCACTAAAAAAATCGCGTCAACACAAAATCGGTCGAGTTGAACTAATATATCGCTTAATAACGGATCCATGCGGATGACGTCACGTGGTATCCATTATTCTTGTATACCAAAACCTTCTCCAGAATGTTACAAATACTTTGCTGAAAACCGCATCTAAATCGGTTCAGCCAAACGCGAGATAATCGTGGACAAACATACATACATACATACATACATACATACATACATACATACATACATACATACATACATACATACATACATACAAACATACAGGTCAAACTGAGAACCTCCTTTTTTTTTTGAAGTCGGTTAAAAATCAAATGTTATGTTATAAGTTCGTTTTATTTTACATAAATAAATATATAAAGCCAAATTGCATAATGTACGACATTAATATTATGAGCTCTGAAAGTAAATTTTGTCGGGTTTTTTTTTAACTCTGTTAGGTTATTTATAATCTACATTTTGTCTTTTGGAACCAAACCCGATGCATGCGTCCCCGAGTCCCGCTGTAAACGCGTCCCGCCTTGACCCATATTTCTTGCGCATTGCGGATCGCTGGACGCCGCGCTAATGAAGTCTCGAGTCTTAATATACTGCGAAAGACATGTCTAAAAAAAAAACTACCATTTTTACCGGCTAACTAACTACAGAGCCCGTACAAAGCAAGCGGTCGATTTTGTCACGACGAAAATGCCGTTAAAGTTGAGCCATAAGCGAGGATTATAGCAATAAAAATTGCAGAAGTTTGATTCCTGTTAATCTACCTTCTGTCAGACTTCTGTGCAAGAAGGAGAAGCCTCATTTTGCTTTTTCTAAAGTGCGTCAAACACGGAGCTATAATATATATTATAGCACGGTATATTACGATATATTTTCCGTACCTACTATAGTTGACAGAGTCCACACACGCAGTTATAACTTATATTAATATATATTATATGTATATAGCTGCGTGTGTGGGTGGACTCTGTCATAGTAGGGAAAATATACGAAAACATATCGCGTAAGATACCAAAATATATTATAGGTCTGTGTGTGACGCGCTTAATCCTCGCTTTAGAATTGTCAGACGCCATCTTACCGACCTATTATGTGTTTATTTATGTACATTATTGTAAATGTTTTTTGAAAAACAAAACGCCCAGGCACCTAATGTTTGTGGCAAAGTATGGGCTCGGCGGGCTCGAATATATTTTCTATAAAACCTAAATAAATGGCAAAATCTCAAATACTCTTGATGACTAAAAAAATCTGTTCTGTACAAATTTTGCAAAAATATTCGGTTCTAATCTAATCGAAATATATTCAACCAATTTTCAGTAACACATGGCCGGTTGGTTTCTAGATAATTATTAGTCGGCAATGACTCATGGCTGGAATCGTTTCGTGGAACTGGGGGATAAATCTGGCACCCCCGTCTAGTCAGGGGGGGGGGGTTATAGCCTTTGTGTCTAATATATTTTATTGCCATCTCGGTCTCGTCTAGGAGTGATAACTGTGACAAGGTCATGATTGTATGGAATAAATACGAGTAGATTTAAGAATCTCTACTAAGCTAAAGTTCTGTTCAATTTTTTTGTTTATTCTTAGGTCCACTTGCAGATTAGTGTCAAAACGTGTAGAACTTTCAATCTTAAGGTCGTATTAATAAACTCATCTCAACTGTGATCCCCATCTCAAGACACGTCAAAGTAAACGTCAATCCATAGAAAACTGTAATTTTTGACGCATCTTGTGACGGGCGTCTCACACAAGATCAGTGTTATTAATACGGCCCTTAAACTCGATTTATCTTTTCCTGCAAGAGGCCCTTAGTCATATAAAAAAAAAAAAAAAAAGTAAAACCGTCATCAAACGCCCTTAATCAGCGCAGCGTTAAGGTGTATTTACGGCGCGTGATAGCCTAGCCTAGTCCTGATCCTGGACTATCTGTGCGCCAAATTTCATCCAAATCCGTTCAGCCTTTTAAACGAGGTTGAAACACGAGCCCGGCTCGTTTATTTCAACATTTACATACTCGCGCTACTCACTTCCCTGCTCACTACGGCTGCATCTTCTTACTTACCTACTAAATGTGACGTTCTCAATATAAAGGGACCTTATGGAGGAAGGCAGTTACGCTCTTCTTATTCTTGTAACTATACTAATACTATGGTAACAGTTCTAAAAACGGCGTAACCGTCTGCCTCCGTAAGGTCCCTTTATATCGAGAACGTCACAAATTATCTTTGAATTTTTTATAATACCTACTAGGTATAAGTTATGAACATGAAAAAGCCTCAAACATATTGTGGTTGAACGATTCGACAGTAAAACGTATATATTTATTTATACTTTATTGCACAATACACAAAGTAGGTAAATACAAAATACGCAAATTTATGTAATTGAAAAATAAATATATGAAATAAAACATGTGGTATACGTATGTTTTGTTTTCCTCAATAAAGCTCATAGCTCAGTTCATAGCTACAAAAGTTATCCTTAACGTAAAATATGTTTAAGGAAAATTCAATGTTATTTGCCCTGGTTAGTGCTTCGCCATTTCCCCAAAGGGGTGATGCATGCATTTACAAGAATTGTGTAGGTACTTACGTATAAAGTTCCGAGCAGGCATTATAACCAAACAAACTATAATTAACTAGCTTTTTAGTCTCAGTTCCCAATTAAGAGTACCATCGTTGATTACCACGAGGTACTAAATTCGAAACTTCTGACCCTCCATCCCTTTGACTTGTCATTTGGGACCAGGGACTGTATATCGAAACCCAGAATAAATCGGTATTTTTAAGAAAGTATCGATAGCGATATCGATACTTCCCGAATATATCGATAATTGTATCGGTAAACTTAAATATCGGTAAACAGTTATCGATACTTTTATCAATACTCGGTACCGATACTAATAGTTTCCCTGTTTTAGCAAATCGTGTTAGTAATCAGATACATAATCACCTGGCCAAATGTTGCCGCTTATGACGCGATGGGTGTATTATAGCCTTTGACTGTACCTATGTACCTACGATTTTTGTAGAGTTCCGTCGATTCGTCATGGATTTCATTCTTATAGAAATGAGACCAATCTGAACCGGGTATGTTTCATTTGGATATGTATGTTACATGACTGAATAAAAAAAAAATCAAATCGTGAAATAAATGACGGAGTTCTGTCGATATTAATGTAACCGAAAATTATTTATCGATATAGGTATCGACGATACCTAATTATCGTTATTTATATCGATATCCAAATTATAACGGTATTACAGTCACTGTTTGGGTCTCAATAATATAGAGACAGATAGAGATAACGTAACATTTAATTTCGATTTTCAAGGTAGAGGCTTGCGGGCTCGTTGGACTTGCCCATCCATGATTTATAGAAAACTTTAGTGTTAAGTATGTTGAAATTGACTAATTAAAATGTGGAATACTATAATTTAGGTTGGATTCTTTTCTTGTGACGTCGTCGCGTCAATACCGTGGCGCCATTACGGCTAGACGTGGCGACGTCTAGTCTAGTGTGACGTAATCACTCCGATTACGTCCGACGGGACACGGGAGCACTAGTCATCTCGCCGTAGCTATCCTAGACTGTTTCTGTACTTTCTGTCTCCTTTATTCTATGGTATTATTCATAAGCATCGTAAAACCCCTTCATTCGCTTAGCCCTTTCGATTCAAAAGCCTGTCACATGGCTCCCTTACATCTGATCAATCATCAATCAATCAATCGTGTTGCCGTATCGCTATGACTACCTTTTCGAATAAGGTTACCGCTTCCAATGCGCATGTTGTCCGATAGGGTGATGGCAGCTTTAAACAACGTATCAATAGGGTTGGGTTAATAGGGTTGCGCTTTACCTACAGTAAGCCTTTCTATTGTTAGGTTGTGCAATAATAAGTCGTAGGAATTGAGCGCAGAGATTGAAATAGCTTGACATCTTTTAAAACCTCTTTAAAAGCGGCAAGCGTTATAAGGGTTTTTTAACCGACTTAAAAAAAAAAGGAGGTTCTCAGTTTGACCTGTATGTTTGTATGTATGTATGTATGTATGTTTGTCCACGATTATCTCGCGTTTGGCTGAACCGATTTAGATGCGGTTTTCAGCAAAGTATTTGTTACATTCTGGAGAAGGTTTTGGTATACAAGAATAATGGATATCACGTGACGTCATCCGCATGGATCCGTTATTAAGTAGTTCAACTCGACCGATTTTGTGTTGACGCGATTTTTTTAGTGATATTTATATCCGTATCACTAAAAAGCGAAAAAAAAATGTAATAAAAAAAGACGAAAAATTTTTTTTAATAATAAATAGAACCGTCTTCAAAAAAAACCCACTAAACAAGACTAAATAATGACCGGCTTCCTAGGAATTGCCTATTTGATGGGTGCCTAATAGGTACATGGAATATATCGAAGTCGGTGGCAAGAATCATGTGACATTGCTATTGTGTAAACCTACTTGACACCGGCTTAGATATATTCCATGTACCTATTAGGCACCCATCAAATAGGCAATTCCTAGGAAGCCGGTCATTATTTAGTCTTGTTTAGTGGTTTTTTTTTTGAAGACGGTTCTATTTTTTATTTAAAAAATTTTGTTACCGGTAATACCCCTTCTAGACGGTCGGGTGGTTGGGCCAACCGAGAGGGATGCAGCTATTTGTAGGAACGAGATGTAAATATTACTATCTCATTCTGACAGATAGCTGCGTCCTTCTCGGTTGGCCCAACCACCCGACCGTCTAGAAGGGGTTTAAGTCTGCAAGCGACGAACCGAATCAATCGTATCGATGGGGTTTTTAAAAACATGCCTGTCGATTACCTGATCAAAAGCGTATTTTAACGGCAACCGGTTCCGGTCCCTGATTATTCAATACACAGACAAACAATAATAAGAAAAAAATTGATAAATTAAAATTAAAACACGACTACGAAAGATTATTATTTTACAAAATGTACCCAGAGATTTAATCGATATGACGGCACATATATTTGCACTCATACATATGTACTTGCATATAGCTTGAAAAAAAAATGAGTTTGATTGACGTGGTGACAGCAAGCCACATTAAGCGGCAGTTGGGTAATTGGATCGTGTTGCCAATGAATGGCGCCCTCATTTCTATTTTTCTTAAAAAAAATCTATCCCTCCATCCATTCCTTTTTTACCCGACTGCGCGTAGCAAAAAGAAGGGTAATGTGGTTAACTAACAGTCTATCTTTGGGTGTCATAGGCTATATAAAAAAGCCGGTCAAGTGCGAGTCGGACTCGCGCACCAAAGTTCTGCACAAACTTGTAGGCATGTAAATACAAGGTGGGCCACAAGAAGTCATCCGATGTTGTTTGACTCTCTTTTTTTGAATTGTTACGCAAAAAAATAGACACGATTATTCCGCGTTCTTGGGGAGTGTATCGTTCCATGGCTTGTTCACTTGTATTTTGCATCTGTCAAGTCCACAAATGTCAAAACAGATTTGACATTGACGACTTTGCAAAAATGAGAGCATCTTCCAATAGGGTGATTTCTTTTGGCCCACCTTGTAGTTCTTAAATCACAGGAATACAATATAAACAAAGTGCAGTATAAACTGACACGCAATAAGTATGCACTTTAGTACTTAGTGAGTGTCAGCTTATACTGGACTAAATTTTTGTGATGTAACTACAAATTAACGGTTTTCGGATTTATTCCTTAACTTGTGCTATAAGACATAGCTTCTTGCAAAATTTCATGATTTTAAGTCAACGGGAAGTACCCTATTTGATTCCCTTGAGATTCCCTTCAATATGCGGTATAAACGGCCGTATCTTTTGATTGCGTTGACTTAGATGTTTAATTTTTTCACTGATCCAAGGGACTGCAGACTTATGTATTTGATATTAATTTCAACTTGATACCTCCACGCGTTCCTGAGAAAAAGGGTCTTGACAGACACACAGACAGACGGACAACAAAGTGATCCTATAAGGGTTCCGTTTTTTTCTTTGAGGTACGGAACCCTAAAAATGATAAGGATGCGTCATACTAGTCGCCCGCCGGTCGGGTTTTAGTTTTTGAGGTTAGGTTAGGTTACTCTAATTAAGCGATAAGAATTCCGTTGTCTGTGTATAATACATAATATATCTACATACTTACAATATTAATTTAATTACTTTAATTTTTCATATCTCTAAAGTTGTTAAATCGCAAATAAATAAAAAAAGTGGTCGCCCAACGTGGGGCTCGAACCCACGACCCTGAGATTAAGAGTCTCATGCTCTACCGACTGAGCTAGCCGGGCTGTTGTACGTTGACCCAATTTCCGCTACCAGTTTCGCGCGCAAGGTCGAGAAAACTTGAGACGAATTTAATTTGCCCTTGGGCCCTCGCGCCTCGGTTAACGTTGCGCGTCGACACAGATTGTTCCAAAATAGCTTTTATTTAGTTGTGTTAGAGAACAGTCGGGCGGCATCAATCAACCAATAGCAGAATGTTCTGCGCATGTGCTGGTTAAGATAGCTAACAATTTTAACTAACTTTAAAAGCTAAAATTAAGTTTACATTATTTGGGTCAATCAACTATTTTTTGTCCCTCGTTGCCATGGTGACGTCTCTTGGACAACTGTTTAAAACTATGATTTTTAAATATATAAATTCACCAAACATCAGTTTCTGTGGGCATTACAAGCCCGTTATTTTATAGGTTTTCATTTAAGCATATTAGAAGTGTATATTAATACAATTTTTCTAAGAAACTCTATCACAGTTGTCCAGGAGACAAGGGGACAGAATAACAACAAGAAAAAGTTGATTGACCCATTTACATAAATTATTTGATATAAGTAATATGACTTTAGCTTATTAAAATATATTACATGTGTACTGCTTCATACCTAACTGATAAATAATACCTATTTGGAAAAAAAACGAGACATTTTAAGTAATTATTGGATAAAAGTGTTAAATTGACCGATAATTTACGACGTGGTTCCATTTCCGGGTTCGATATCAAAGTAAATCAAGAACGAAACACAAACTCTTCCGTCTCTTTCACACTCCGGTGTTTACCATGTTAAGTGAAACTGTGAAAGAGAGCTTCTTAAGCTGCGCCTACGCATCCTAATTAGCAACGCGTTACGCATTCGAAATACAAACATTTTCTATGCCATAGTGTAGTGAAAATTAATTTACTTTTGTTATTTTAATTAAGGCGGTTAGTCTAGTCGGTGTGACCCTGCCTATGGAGCTAGCGGTCTCGGGTTCGGATCCCGGTATGGGCAAATGTTTGTTGTAATGAGCGCGAGTATTTGTTCTTGAGTCTTGGATGTTTTCTATGTATTTAAGCACCTATTTGACTTAGGTTCGGTTTAACCAATATCCAGATAAATTTACCTGACAGTTTAAGTTAATGCTCTCCTTTTCTTTGCCATATGAAAGAAAAGGACAGACCGAAGATTTATCTGACAGAAAATGTTATCTGGAGATTGAAAAATTAGCCCAAGGTATAGCAACTATAATTTCAACCTTATGGTGATAATCCGACCGGATATGTTTGCACGTTTGTGTTTGAATCACGCCTGAACGGACGAACGGACGGAATCACGGACTTAGATAAAATTCGGCACACAGATAGTTCTTATTCTCATTTGACTCGTAGGATATTTTTTATTCCGGAAATCTCTATAGTTCCCGAGGGTGCAGCGATCAACGACTTCTACGCGGACGAAGCCGCGGGCAACAGCTAGCGTTGAAATAAGCTAGGTTGTGTTGATTGGGGGCTTCATTTAATTTCGGTACGCAAAAAAAACTACTAAAAAGTCTTTGGTCTCGCTTACACTCCAGTGATTACAAACTCAAATGAAAGAGAGATCTCCAAATCTTGTATGATACGCCTACGCATGTTAATTAGACGACACGCAATGCATGCATACGGAATAGGAACATTTAGTATGGCAGTGTAAGTGAAACTTAATTTAATAGTTTGTTATGTAAGAGTGGGGAAATTTCGATCATAGGTACATACGTAATTAAATTATGACTATGTAATGTCACATTGGCACCGGAAAGACTTTTTTTTTTGCTGTGGAAAAGCGTTACGCATCATCCCCACACCGAACCAGCCTAACTTGACCTCAGTAAAAGTCGCACGGTTTTCGAGATATTTCCAGGTTAGAGTTGAAATTGGCAAAAAACTTAAACTTTATATTGGCGAATTTTGAAAACCACGCGACTTTTACTGAGGTCATGTTAGGATGGTTTGTGCGTCTTAGGCTGGTCTACGTCCGGTGTCACTGTGACCTTTTGAACTATTGCCTTTTCCTTTTGGAGAGCAGTAAAGAGGCTCAGGGCACGGTGCTATTTTTTTTTTCATCTATTGCTATAAAAACTAAATGAAATGCCATATTAGTTTAATAACTACCGATTTTCGATCACGATTTAGCATATAAATCAATAATTATTGGCTATTTGATACCGTTACCGGTTTAATTTGCATCTATAGTATTTCGTCGGCCATGAATCATACCGGCACACTTCGGACCGGTCAAGTTCGAGTTCAATTGCAATGGGTGTAGTAAATAAATATGTGACGTTCTCAATATAAGGGGACCTTATGGAGGCAGGCAGTTACGCCGTTTTTAGAACTGTTGCCATAGTATTCGTATAGTTACTAGAATAAGAAGAGCGTAACTGCCTTCCTCCATAAGGTCCCTTTATATTGAGAACGTCACATATCAGGGGACAATCTCACACAAAGTGACCTAGTCTCAAGCTAAGCTCTAGGCTTTTATGGGTACTAGGCAACGATAAACATACTTATATAGAGAAATACATACTTAAGAGGACTGTGAACCAACTGCAAAATCTAGCCTTTTCATACAAACGGCGATAACGTTTTCCACCCCCTAAACGTTAACCGAATTCGACCAATTTTTGATATGTGGTCAGTCGGAACAAAAACTATGTCCCTACGTTTCGTTTTTTTAAATATTGATTAGTTATAAAGAGATTATGGCCGAAATTACTTTTGTATGAAAACAAGAAAACGGGAATAAATCGAAATTTATTAATAATATTGAAAAAAACGAAACGTACGGACATAGTTTTTGTTCCGACTGACACCGTATCAAGAATTGGTCAAAATCGGTTAACATTTAGGGGGTGGAAAACGTTATCGCCGTTTGTATGGAAAGCCGTCACCTCACAATCCACTTAACGGTCAAACTACAAAAAACCTAATCATAGACACGCTTGAAATTATTTATTATCTGCCATAAAACGACCACTTGTAAGACAAGTTACAAGATTTTGATAAACGGGCAAGTCAGCTCTATCCTTTTCTCTCTATTTAGTCTAGATTAACTAGTGAAAGGGATGCGGCACCCGATGTTTCGATTTTAAGCGCTTCGTAGTATTGATGGCTCGACTCTCGCTCGCCCTGGATTTCACGACCTCAACTTATAGTCTAACCTCTAAGTTACGCTAAACGCTTGTTAGATTCGTGCCAAGTAAAACATATGATTGGTCCAGTTCTCATACATATTATAAAGAAAAGTGGACCATTTTGTGCCTGAGTTTATGTTACGGACACACACACGCCAGTCATCACTGGTCAAACATTGGTCAAACACATTGGTCAAAGACTTGAGACACGGTAACTGGGACGAGAAAATGCTGAGTAGTTTTTTGCGTGGTCCTTTTTCCTTTTCTTTTCTTTATTAATACGTCAACATCACATATATCAAACATTTATAGACAATTATTGACAGAGTAATATCTATTTGCAATGGTCCTTGAAAGAAGACCTTAAGGGCAATGGGAAGGGCTATGCTCAGAGTCTGCGAGATCGAATCAGAAATGAAAAGATCTGCGGAAGCACCAAAGTTACGACACAGCTCAGGGGATTGCAAACCTCGATCAAACTGATCGCCTCCAGTGGTACGAGGGCGGCCAGGTCTTCTTCTTCTTTGCTACCAAAAAAATTGCTTGAAAAAATGGTATATAATGGTTATAATGGTTGTTCAAGCTAACAGGAGCTTATTTAAAACCTTTCAGAGTGTTCGACTCCGACACAAAGTAAAACCAATACAATCCCATACGGCTTTACTCAGTAAGAGTGTTCTTGGAATGTCCTGTAAAATTTTCAATAGGCTACCAAGTTACATAAGAGATAGCGAAAATACAAAAATATTAAAAAAACATCTTCATAGTTTCTTAACAAAAAAGGCCTACTACACCATCCGAGAATTTCTAGATGGGAGATAAAATTAAATATCTTTGTGTAATATTATTAATTAATTAGGTATCTATGCAATGTATTACTTTAGTGAATATTTATGTTATTTATAAGAGTTACTTTAAGCACGCTGCACAACATATTTGTATGCCGAGAGGTACCACATAGAGGAACAAAAATGTATGAAAGATCTGTATCAACCTATGCTGGACAAAGAAATAAATGATTTATGATTTATAACTTGGCCATATAACCGTGAACCGTAACCTGAAACAGAAACGGAATATAAGCCATTTGGTGTCCCTGTCAATTGGTTTAAAATAGTTTAACCCTCGATTTAGGCAGTTAATGTATGCATAGAACTAGATTTAAATAAGTGTTATATTTATCCGGTTTTGAGAATGCAGTACCTCTACCATGAGTTGCTATCGATAACTCGTATTACGTTCTACAGTCGATAGCGAGTAAACGTCCTTCGAATAGTTTTTGATTAAACTCGTACCATGAGTCACATAAACGTTTACTATTCTCGCTAACGTTAACTCGATAGTTCGTGTAGTTATCGTTACGTGTGCCTAATTTCACACCAAACGAAGTTGTCTCTTTCTAACTACAATAAAAAGACAGAGTAAGGATGATATCGGGCTAAAAGATAAGTATCCATGTCATCTATTTAAAAATATAGAAATAACCCTGCTAATTTAAAAAAGTGCCCTAGAGCAGTGTCACTATGTAAGTGTAAGTGATTCTTGAATTTGTTTTGATTTTTTTGTCAATGTGACAGGTCATTCATACGTCTGTGTATAGTCAAATTAGACAAAAACTTATTTAATTATGTGCCGAAAGTTATAATATACTTACATATAAGTCATTAATTTCATATCTCATGGCATTCTTTTAAAAAAATGCTTTACAGGAAGAAGTTACTGAAGTGGCACTAGAAACAAATGACAGCCTATCAATTTTCCTGCTAAATGAATAACTTGCTCAACAAACTTGTTCCAGTAAGTTTCCCTATCATTGTTACTATTGAAATAAAATAAACAATTTATTATATATATTTAAGATAAAAATTCATTTAATTCATGTCCTAGGAAAGATTATTTCAATGTGTTTTTTTTCACTGCAGGCGTTGGAGACTGGAATCTACTTGTACCACTTGTACCAGGGACATCAGCTCAGGCCTCCTTTTTTCCACCATTGCTTGTGGCTAACAGCACTTGCAGTGAACAAAACTTGGTGGACAGAGAGTATCCCGAAACAGTTAACAGCCCAGGTATAGTGACTGCAATGACAGTCAATTTCCATCAGCTCTTCAAGAAATAGGTTCCAATAAATTTTGCTGTTATTATCACATTTTAGAGTAAAATGTACCTACCTATCTAGTTTCATTAGTTAATTAAGAATTCAAAATAGTACTGTAAACGTTTTTTTATCCATTACAGCCCTGCCCGAGGTGGACGGGAGTGAGACCGGAGTAACGCACGGTGGTGAGCCTGCGGTCACAAGAACAGCATTAACAGCTGCTAATGCCAGGTGGCAGAGCCCCAAGCTCTTACCGCCCACACCGCGTCAGTGGCGAAGACGTCAGGTGCAAAACCACTAATCTCCTGTCTACAGAAGGACTCGCACCCAGACAGTCAGATTTGGCAAGGCAAGCCTTTGTCAGAGCTGACAGTGAATGGCGAGCTTTTAAACAGGAAGTGGAGCGGGAGAGGAATAGGTTAAGGGAATCAGAGTTTAGAATGCAAGAACGGTGGTTAGATTTATTTGGTAAATTTTTAGCATTAGGAAATATAATTGTAGATACTTTAGCAAATAAATAAAGATTTTGTGTAATAAATAAAGATTATGTGTGATGTATGAGTACTTTTTATTTTTATATTAAACAAAAAACAGAAAACATGGTACAAGTATTTGGAAATAATGCATTGATGCAAGTCTTCTAACTAATTGATCCCGCGGTGCTCTCTCCATTAATAAATCACTGGTGCCTTCATTTTCCAACACTAACTCCTGGCCCTCAAATAGTTCTGAAAATAGTAGGTACCTACAACAAACATAATAAAGATAAGGACATATTTAGTATTAAAGTTAATATATAATCATTATCTTTCACTATAAATACCTTGACTTTCTTCAGACATATCCTTGTCATCAGGATCGGGAACATTATATTTGTGAGTGGATTTCAAATCCGTGTAGTACGTTAACGAATCGCACAAATTCTCAAAAGCTTCCTTACTGAGCCTATATCCTTTAGTAAAATTTATTCTCAGTTAAATTTTGAAGTGGATTTCTTAACGTAATATTTCTCATATCAGCTTGAAATCCTCCTTGTTTTCGTCGTTCGTCTTCATAAGCCTACATATTCCACGCTAAATAATGTCTTGCCGATATTATTTGGATAGATAAATAATTGGAGTAACGTATTAAACAATAATTCTAAGTTTTCACGCACCAATTTGCTAGTGAAATAGTTAACTACAGTCGATACGGTATTTTTCGATGACATCTGTCAAATTTACGACTCATGGTACCGATGTTCTACGGCAACGGTTACAAAACGTTAGTCGCTAACGAATAGATTTCGATAGGTAATTTACCGTTGTACTCATACTAGCGATCTTTAGTTCTTTAAGTGACCGCTAGAGGAGCTGTACAATTCTCCATACAAATCGTTTACGCCGTCGCTAGCGAGTGCGGTCACTGTAAACTCATGGTAATGGTACAGATCTAGAAATATACGGTTTGAATCCGTATTGGACCATTTGCATACGTGTCATATTCAAATTTAGATAATATTTGGACACACGAAATAAGTATGGAGTGAATCTATCCACTTTCGATTCTGACCATGGGGGCGATTTTTGACTTTAAGAGTGCTCGAATTCAAAGTCGAGTGATAGAAAATAATAGCACACGAAAATATGTCACGATTATTTTCACATGAACCCATTAATCGTATTTTAAAGCCCTCAAGCTAGTGATTGTTTCGTTGTACGCAGAAAGTCGATGATTATCGGTTTTTTTTAATCATATTTTCAATATAAATAAACATACGATATAGTTATAAGTTGTAATTGTGGCGAGAATATTATTATTTATATGCACTTTCAGTGTTTTTATTACTGTTTACCAATAACTTTTACTGTGAAAACTAATAAACGAAACGTTTGGATGATTCTTTGTCTATGATATTTGGGTTTGTTCCGTCAAGACGTTTTGTTTTTGCTCACTTTCGAGTGAAACTTTCGAGCGCTCGAAAGTCAAAAATCGCCCCCTAAGATTGCTGGGAAGCGCCACAAGAAACTAACATCGTGAAATGCAGTAATAGATAAGTGTTTAATTCATTAAATGTTACATGATAATAAATAAAATAAAATAAAAATAAAATGTCCTATGAAAAGGAAAATATGCCGAACCATTTTTAAGACATATTTTCCTTCGCATATGACATTTTGTTTTTATTTAATTTCATTTATTATCATGTTACAAAATTCTATATAGCATTTATAACAGCTGGTGTGGGAGCATCATTAATGAGACCATCAATAGATACGTACCTAACTTATCCGATAAAAAAAAATTAAATCGGTCTACAATTGACGAAGATACTGACGTACACACAAAAATATTTTTTTCAAGACAGGTATAGTATAGATAGTGTAAATGACGAATTCCAATCTGAATTCAACTCATTTCAAGATGATATCATCTGGGGACGCAATTTGAGACACCCACAGACGAAATACTTGGCTGATTGAAGACCTGGCTCAGACGTTTCACAAATTATTATTTGGTAAACCGTATCATTGTCATGAAAAAATCATGAAAAATCTACATCGCCTTTACCTTTATTGCAATCGTACTGTGTATGACTCGGCTATGATATGACCGTCAAGTTATTAAGAGCTTAAAGTAAAGACAGGTTTATGGCCTGGCAAAAAAGTCAAGCCAGTGGTGACACTGGAACTACAATATTTTCAAATAGCAACCAGCTCAGGTTAGAGTAAACCTTGGATCAGGTTTACTAATGATTCGCAACCGCACGTTTCGCCAACTGTAACCATTTTCGTAACCATTTCATTCGGCCAAACGCTTTTTTTTTCTGAAACTGTAAATATTTCAGGATTTTTATAAAACTAACCTAACCTAACCTATAGGGTTCTGCACGATGGTCCTGAAATATTTACAGTTTCGGAAAAAAAGCGTTTGGAAAAATGAAACAGTTTGCCAAACGTTTATCGCCCAAATGGAAGGAAACCCTTGGATCATGTTGCCAATTTCATTTCGGACAGCACCCTCATTTTTTGGCTTGACTTTTTTGCCAGGCTATAGACTTGTGACAGCGTTACAGATTTAAACGCTCCAATGCTATGGTTGTTCCGGATTTATCCGGAATCTTAACCATCCTTTTTGCTGTAAACCAGTATGAAACCAGTGACAAAAAACAACGATTCCAAACAGGATTAAGCGAATTGCAAATTCGCCTAACTAACCATGTTTGTGCAAGCGGATTGTTCAACTTTTATTAGCCGTTTAGTAATCGCTGGTTTTTTTTTTACAGATACGCAATAATGCTGCGTGATGAGCTGTGAAAACTGGACATAACCGGAAACGTGAGTCTTTTGAAATGTTACACGTACACGAATTAAAAAGTAGGTGGTCCTTGGCTATGGTAACTTTAGTGAAGGAGCTGGTACACCGCCGTCTTTGATATACATATTATCTATAATTAATGAAAACTTAAAGGAAAGTCTTGGATGTAGTTGTAATCATTTTATGCATAGTTTAATTGCTATAATATTTGGGCTAGGTTACTTAGGTTATATTCTCGACAGTTCATAACAACCGGTAAAGAGTTCGTGTGACATTTCGGCATTCTATAATTATGGTTTACGAACAATGACCACTTCTTGCGAATGTGTTTTGTGTCGTTCGTTCGGCGAATTTATCGTGAATTGACAACATTCAACATCGCATTTTGTAAACGCCTCGCAAGTTTGTTGACGATGACGGATCGTGGCATATTGTGTTGTAGATTATGTTTTACCGTCGCGTACTCGTGCAGGTCCGATTGTGTAATAGGCCCTTAATGATATAAAATACGATTTTATGCAGTGACACATCAGCGTCGTTGGCTAATGAATAATGATACATTTCCTATTTTTTTCACTTTATTAAAAATAAAAGAAAATCAAGCATTCCCAATAATCCCAATTAAATTTTTATTTGGCGAAAACTGCGGTTGTTAAAAATATTTGCATAAAAATTTATATGTCATTATTCTCATTATCATTAAATATTCCATTATTTGAACCAACGGCCAACAGTATTAAAACAGACATATAAATATTCAACTCTCCAAATCACTAAATTATAACATATCATTATAAAGTAGAAAAACCTATTATTACAAGGTCTTTCAGTGTGTCTGATTCTGCGCCTGGTTTTTTTAAACTACGTTATAAATTTTGTTACGATATATATTTGGTACTTTTCTTAAACATAGATTCCACCTTTTTCTTACTTTATAAACGCTTCCACAGATTAACGGACACATACACATCGCATTTTGACTTTTTAAAATAAGAACGTCCGCTTCCCGCCAAGTTCATTGGCACTTCCGTTAGCTGTCAATTAGGTTGTAGCCCATCGACAATGCGTCGTATGTTACTTTTTTATGAACAAGGTGTTTCCATTCAGCTAGGTTATTGGTATTGTATTGTATTTGTGGTTTTTGTATGGATGAGAACAGTTATGACGAAATCGATGGTTTGAAGTGTGCATGTATGTCCATGGTTCTTGCTGTTCAAAATCAAGTCGTACTTCGCTTGTAATAGGTTTTTTAAATGTGTGGATGTTCGTTCTTTTTGCCACAAAATAATAAGCAGTGATTAAAGATGATGTTGAAGTGTCATAATCAAAGTTTCTTTGTGACTTTTTAATAGCTGTAAATATTTATTGAAACTACCAATGGATCAATCAGTTCGCACGTTTGAAAGTAAAACGCAATAACTTCAATTATCAGACCATTCAACATTGAAACCTAAAAATGCATAGTCAAAGTTCGGAATAAATTTAACTTCAAATGACACTTGTTTCCTTTTTCCTTTAAACATGCGAGTTGTTTAGTCTTTAGTTTAGCTCAATTACTTAGTATTGTTAGAAACGTTATATATGAGGGGACGGTTGGACGAGCGACATTTTGACGGAAATGTGTGACCGGGAACTATGGGCGTCTTAGTCAAACATACGAAGTAAGAAGAAGACAGCAATATTTTCCGGCCACATTGTCGTAACAAGTTGATTGTTTACCAGTCCCTTTATAAATAAGTATAGGTAAATGTGCTGCGTCTTCCGTACACGTGGTCGCCAGATAGATCTTTGGCCCCGTCGGCTACCCATTCTTCATGCCTAACCCTTTACCACTAAAGCCTTTAATTCTATCTACATACCACATATTATCAAACCGCGATTAGAAAGGGATTCGAGAGTACCGTTAGCACAACAATACTTATAAATGATTAAATATAATCATAAGTCAATCCTTGATATCTTCATAAGTGCAGACACATATTGATAATAGAATTAATAGATTTACAGAGTACGCTTTGCATATTTGAACTCTATCCTCGGTAAATGTTGTCTATTGTTTTATAAAAAAATATTAATATCATATCTGTCAAATCTGTCACTAATTCACGTCATTTCCGCGTTATAAAATTGCCGTAGCTGTTAAAAAATAGTACGTATGTATAAAATATGAATCGCGGTAAAGTATTAAACGGTCGGTATAATTAATTTGTATGGTCTTTCTAAAAGTAATTACTTATTTACAACATTTGTATTTTATTTAAGTAATATAATTTGAAGTTTTTTTCCATGCTTTATAACTTCATTGTACAATAATAACAATTTAATTTATCTGCACGCACACTCTACCACTGACAATGTCATATCGTGCATTAGTTCAAAAATGACATATGAGCTCAATCCCTTTCTAAACGCGGTTTGATAATACACCTTGTCGGAATCGAGCTACCCGTCTACAAGGGAACAAAAACATATACATTCAGTCAACAAAGTATCGGGAATGGATGATTTGTTTATGGTTCCAAATTCAAATTTTTGTTTTTTTTGTTGTTGTTAGATTGGCACAACTGTTTTCTATTTTGGCGCGGAGTTTGAGTTGCATCTGTTATTTATATTAAATACAGTGCTGTTTTTAGTTATATCATATCTAGTGTGTATTGCGAATTTCATAATGGACAAAAACATTGAACAAAGAGTTTGTCTTAAATTTTGCATCGCCAATGGAATTTCGTGTTCGGAGTCACTGAAAATGTTACAGAAGGCTTACGGTGATTCGACTTTATCAAAAACACGTGTTTATGAGTGGTACAAAGCGTTCAAAAGCGGTCGAGATGTGATGGAAGATTTGCCTCGCTCTGGTAGGCCATCAACGTCTGCAACTGAAGTTAACATCGCAAAAGTGAAGGAAATAGTGACTGAAAATCCTCATTCAACTTTGAGAGAGATAGCCGCCGAACTTTCTGTATCTCACGAGTCGATCCGTACTATTTTAACTAATCATTTGGGTATGAAACATGTTACCGCTCGGCTAGTCCCAAAAGACCTGAATTTTCTCCAAAAACTCAATCGCATGAGAGTCGCTGAGGACATGCTAGAACGAGTCAATTCCGACCCAACATTCATGAAACGCATTGTTACTGGTGACGAGACGTGGGTTTACGAGTTTGACATGCAAACTAGTCAACAAGCTTCGGAGTGGCGCTTCGTGGCACCCGTTTTCAATCGGTAGAAGACATAAAGGAGAATTCGCGCCGAGAACTGAATTCAATTCCGGAAACAGCGTTTAAAAAATGTTTTGATGATTGGATTATTCGTTGGCGTAAGTGTATCGTTTCTGAAGGAGCATACTTTGAAGGTGATAAAATAAATTTGGATGATTAACAAACAGTTTGTGTATTATTGATCTTTTCCCGGTACTTTCTTGACAGAGTAGTACATACAGTCGAGCAAAATGGGATCGAGTAGCTGCAAAGTTCGATTTTTTTTTAACTTGCCCGTTTTCAATCTTAAGGGCATTATACTAGCTTTTTTTATAAGAGAGGGAGGCAAACGAGCATGCGGGTTACCTGATGGGAAGTAATCACTACCATGAACACCGACAACTCGAGAAGAGTTGTCGGTACGTTGCCGGCCTTTTACGGAGGTGAACGCTCTTTTCCTGAAGGCCCCCATGTCATAACTGGCCGGAAACACCGCAGAAGCAAGTTGGTTCCACAGTTTAAATAGAAATGCAGTTTTAAGAGTAACAAACTTTAGTTAGGGAAGTTCAGTACAAATAAACAATAAACTTCCCTCTACTTTGTCTCTGGTGTCTTATTTTGGTATTTTGTTTATGGTTACTAAGTTGTAGTTTACTTAGTTACGTATTTAGTCCGTAATGTCGATTGGGAACTTCAATATCCTGAATCATCATTATAACCTTCAATTCTCTTATCGTCTTATTCTAGCCCTATTAAAGACAGTTAATGGCTTAGTAAGTACTGGCGACCCGCCCTCGCTTCGCTCCGGGTAATTATATACATAAAACTTCCGTGAAAACGTATCTAACCGATGGTGATAACCGCATTAAAATCCGTTGTTTAGTTTGAAAGATCTAAGCGTACATATAAAGGGACAGACGGCGGGAAGCGACTTTGTGTGATTTATCTCGGTGTTATCTGGCGTTAATGGTTATTGCTGACAGATTTGCTTTTATTTATCTTCACATGGTGGAGAAGAATAACGAGGGAGGTATGACCGACAGGCGACAGCAATGATCGATCCAACATTATGTTTTAAAACATCTGATAGGCTCTACTATTACCTCTATTAAAATAAATGTGTTGGATATTTTTAACCAGTGTTTGTCCACTCTTTTATTTGACACACTGCGGACAAATGGGAAACAAAAATCCCAGCTGTCCGCAGTGTGGACAAAGGGGTGCGGACAACTGGGAATAGCCGACGACAGCTGATGTGACGCTGGTTGGAATTGTTTTTCTAGCACCTAGAGTTTTCTTTGGGAAAAATTGTGTTTCGCACTACAGCAAAGTTATTTGAGTCTCGAGGCCGAGAATAAGTACCACGTTACGCTCAGGATTCTATTTTTGAACCACGAGCGTAGCGACGGGGTTCAATTTTAACATCCTTTGCTAACTCGGGATTCGATTTACGGCTCTTGCGCCAAATAACAACTTTGCAGCCTCGTAGAACAAATAATTATTGCCTGTACATTCGAGTGTACATACAAACTAGTGTTTGTCTGTATAACTGATTCATCATCACTGACACCGCAAACTGCTGTTAAACTTGGCTCACACAGGGTCATTGACTGTTCAGTCACCATTGCTTGACCTTAAAGTAACTAGCTTTGGTGTACGATAGGATTATTACTACGCGGTTAACCTAGTTGGTGGTGACCCTGCCTACGAAGCTAGCGGTCCCGGGTTCGAATACCGTATGGGCAAATATTTATGTGATGGATGAACGTGAGTTGTTCCTAAGTCATTGATGTTTTCTATATAATTCTCTATATAAGTATGTTTATCGTGGCCTATTACCCACAGTACAATCACAACAGGGGATTGTTGAGCCACTATAGAACCCTCTCACAGAAAGTGGACGGTAAATTTTGACGTAGTTTCTTTCGCGTGACTTGACGTCGTCATTATGACAGGGTTCTATGGCGGCTCAACAATCACGTGGTGTGACTGTACAAGCCTTGAGCTTGAGCCTAGGTCAATTTGTGTGAGATTATTCCCTGATTTTTTTTTTAACAAACGAACTGTCAAAACTGTCATGCCAACAACACTAATAATTCTAGCAAATTATCAAAGTAAAAATGGTAAAAAAGGAGCGTGTAACTGTCAAACGTTTTATTATCGTGAGAAATTCATTCAATTACACTGTTTGTTGACAAATTACACTAAACACAACGAGACAAAGCAAAAAAACAACCTTAAATCTATCTAAATACAGTTTAAATTTTAACGTTGCGCTTAGATTCAATTCCGTATGCGCGCACGCAACTGTTTACGCGTAGAGTGATCCAGTTCTGAACTCGCACAACAATTTTTGTGAATTAGACTTTGTGTCAAGGTGTTTCGGTTGAGAATTTCGAGTGACGTGTAATTTGTGACGTTTTGGAGCTGTATAGCCTATTTTCAGTGTTGCCAGAGTTGCGTAATACCCGAGGTATTTGTTTGTTTTCATTGTTCTTCGTTTTAGAACCGCGTTGTGCATTTTTTTGTGCATAGGAAAACAATTATGCAATCTAGAGGTTGTAAATGCATTGAAGACAGAGGACTGCATCGAGAATGTCTCTTTGCTTTGGCAGTCCCAAGTTTGTCAGCGGCCTGTCACCAAAATCTGGACGTAGCTTAGGGTAAAGGATCCACAACCTAACCTAACCAAATGATAGGGCTAATCAAATATATAAGTATATTTATATATTATATATATCATAGGGTAACCACATCGATTGGGTCGCTACTAACTAAACTAACAGCGTCTAAATTTCATACGTATTTGGCAACTTTACCGGGATGCTTGTCCGTCGAATTATGGGTTCTATATTTTTTATCAGTCTGCTGACCGCGTTATTCGATGCAGAGAACGATTATGTAAATACTCCGGTTGGTGGGTCGAATATGCACGGTAGAGATGCTTTAAATCGTGCTCCAAAAACTTTAACTATGTTTAACTAGCGGCCCGCCCTGGCTTCGCCCAGGTGCAGTGCAATTAAAAAAAAACTTACCACAAACCTCGTTCTGACAATTACAAACACAACAAAAAAATAATTAGCCAAAACGGTCGAGCCGTTATCAGGTTACGATTCGGAAATTGGTTTTATTTATATTATATAAGGGACCTTATGGAGGCAGGCGGTTACGCCGTTTTTTGGACTGTTACCATAGTATTCGTATAGTTACAAGAATAAGAAGAGCGTAACTGCCTTCCTCCATAAGGTCCCTTTATATTGAGAACGTCACATATACATAAACCTTCCGTGAAAAATTATCTAACTGATGGTGAAAACCGCATTAAAATCCGTGGTTCGTTATTTCGCCGCCGCCGTCTGAACAGCCTAATTAAAGCGTTGGCCAACTACAGCTATGGACAGGTTTTCTTTTTAACCCCCGACGCAAAAAGAGAGGGGTGTTATAAGTTTAACGTGTCTGTCTGTGTATCTGTGTATCTGTCTGTGGTATCGTAGCTCCCAAACGGATGAACCGATTTTCGTTTAGTTTTTTTTTTTGTGTCATAGATAATTTTATCCCGAGTGTTCTTAGCCATGTTTAATGAAAATCTGTTCAGCCGTTTGAAGATCATCAGCTCTTTTCTAGTTGATAATGGGATCTGATTTTTTAATTCTTGAAATCTCCTAGTGACAAAGTCCTTCCAGTGAAATTGTACAACTTGGAGCCCGTTAAAGGTTTTGCTCATTGCTCAGAGGGTTTTTAGGCGCTGATATCGGGGGGTTTTTAACTCGGTTAGGTTATGGTTTTGGTATTTTTTGTTTTTGTATAGGTATCGATTAGAATTCGGTTTCGAACCGAGCGACGCTAGCGACACGCTCGGTCTTTCAGCACCTACTGATCATGAAACTAGTTATGTAACAAGTCTAAGTATTGGCACTAGCCGCTATATTTCGGCACCGGTTTTAGTAGAAAGCAGACGCGAGACCGGTCCGGCCGCCATTATCGCCTGTGATATATCCGAGCGCACGATGAAAGTATACGTGACGTTCTCAATATAAAGGGACCTTATGGAGGAAGGCAGTTACGCCGTTTTTACAACTGTTACCATAGTATTCGTATAGTTACAGGAACAAGAAGAGCGTAACTGCCTTTCTCCATAAGGTCCTTTTATATTGAAAACGTCACATTTGTCTTAAAACGGCCTTCGGATTTGTATACCGTGTAGACAGTGGTTTTAAACCAAATTTCGCTTGACCTCAAACGCCTTTGGCAGATATCAAACAAATGGGCTTGTTTGAAACCGTGTAGCAGCTCGCTTCTACCAAGGTCACTTGGTAAACCGAGTAGCACGCGCATTAGGCTAGACATTCACTGTCAATCCATCGTGTCTGCCCATCGTGATTGATAATTCAGTGCCATTTAATGTCAAGCTTTTACCCTGCCTCAAAAGCCCAGGTCAACACAGAGTAACACACCAATATTGGCCTGTCATCGTATGTCAGTCTGTCAGTTTGTCTGTCGATATCATACATTTTCTTTATAGATTTTGGCCGACAGGTCGTCAACGTACTGCTAGTCCGCCTTTTAGCGAATAAGTCATTCTGATAGACACCCTAACGTTCCCCAATTATTTTTGACGTCTTTAATGCGTAAGTAAACAAACGGCGCGGGCGCGGGTCGGGAGCGAGCGTTTTGCTGTTGCATTGTGCGCTCAGAAGGCCAATCGATAATGCGTGCATTACGACCAATGTACACAATATTCTGTACGTCGACCGTATAGTCGCTATTATTAAATAAATGTTAGGTTTTATTATGTTTTTCAATCGATTAATCAAACAATTGTTGCGTAATACGCGGGCTACGCACTATATTACGTACTATAAATAAAATTATAACATTAGTCTTCTATCAATAGTATAATTTGCATTGTCCTTCCGGGCGAAAGAATAATAAATAACATCAGCAGAGTCATGGATGAAACAATACTATTAGACTAAATAGTGACAATATATTATAGTATGTAGGTACATTATTATAAATTAACGAGCGACCCGCCCCGGCTTCGCGCGGGTAGCAGAGCAAATGTGACGTTCTCAATATAAAGAAAGGGACCATATGGAGGCAGGCGGTTACGCCGTTTTTAGAACTGTTACCGTAGTATTCGTATAGTTACAAGAATAAGAAGAGCTTAACTGCCTTCCTCCATAAGGTCCCCTTATATTGAGAACGTCACATATACGCACCTAAACTTTAATGAATTATACACCTCAACCTTCCTCATTAATCACTCTGTCCATTGGTGAAAACCGTATGAAAATCCGTTCAGTAGTTTTTGAGTTTATCGCGAACCAGACAGAGAGATAGACTCGGTGAAGGGACTGTTTTAAAATATGCAATGAAGTCTCCCGCCGGGAATATGGGGTAAATAATCGCACACAAATTGACGCATAGGGCCTGCGGAAACCGGCGGAGCGCAGAGCAGATCACTTTAAATTTATCAATGTATATTCTTCCCTATTTTAATTACAATAAGGTATAAATTTGAATGCTCTGAGACCGACCTCGGAGCATCACGGGGGATTTCTACTCTGCGGCTGCGGCTCTAAATTTATACCTTATTGTAATTAAAATAGGGAAGAATATACATTGATAAATTTAAAGTGATCTGCTCTGCGCTCCGCCGGTTTGCGCAGGCCCCTAGGCAACGATAAACATACTTAAATAAAGAAATACATTCTTAAATACATAGAAAACATCAACAACTCTACAACAACATATATTATAGGTACGTAAATAAATAAACAAATCAGGGGACAATCTCACACTAAGGGCCGTATTAATAAACTCATCTCAACTCTGATCCCCGTCACAAGATGCGTCAAAAATGACAGTTTTCTATGGATTGACGTTTATTTTGACGTATCTTGAGACGGGGATCACAGTTGAGATGAGTTTATTAATACGGCCCTAAGTCACCTAGTCCCAAGTTCAATCCTAGGCTAAGTGTAAGTATTATGTGTGCAAACGATAACCATACTTAGGTATATAGTACATATTTAAATACAGAGAAAACATCAACTACTCAGGAACAAATACTCGCGCTCATCGCACAAATATTTGCCCATACCGGGATTCGAACCTGGGCTCGTAGCACTCACTACCAATTAGATACGAACAAACAAACAAATGTTCGTCGCGTGTCGAGTAACGAATAATAGATAGATGGCATTCGGATACAGTTTTTTTTCTACGGGAAGCATTCCGAGTTGGTTCTTGACTTTAGCATTGTTATTTAACCCGTACAGTACAATGGCAATGCCGCTATTGTGTATACAGGGTGTCCAGGGGTAAAGTGCTCAAAAGAAAAAGGGTGAAATTACATGTGATTTTATCACGGAAAAAAAATTTCGTAGGGTTTACTATTGTAAACGCATAAGAGAGAAAAAGAAACGCAAAAATAGGAACTTAATTTTTTTTTTCTCTTTTTTCTGTGATAAAATCACATGTCGACGGGTCTCTGACTCAACCTCGTATATGAAATTTTACGAAATCCGAATATCTACTTTAGGTACACGTCCTAAAGTAGATATTCCAATTTCATACATTTTCATATACGAGGTTGAGTCAGAGACCCGTCGATGTAATACTTAAGGTGGTCATTCACGGTCAGTTAAACTGATCAGTTGAACTGACGTACATCCAAAAACTGACCGTGAATGTGAAATCTCAAGTTAAAATTATACGAACTCAAGGTCAGCTTCTGGATGTACGTCAGTTAACTGATCAGTTTAACTGACCGTGAATGTCCACCTTTAGTTTCACTGTTATTAGTTTGTGCACTTTATCCCTGGACACCCTGTATACTCGTTTTTAATATGCTTGTATTAAGTTGGATTTACGTTACACCGGTACGGGACACGGTAAACCATGAATTCTTCTTCTTAAATTTAAGAGCTAGGCAGACTTGTCGGGCGAGCAATTTTCATGACTCTATCTAGAGCCTTTTCTTTTACGGCCTGATACGGCACGTCGTTTAATTTTTCTTTTATCTGATCCATGAACGTTCTCCTTGGTCTTCCTCTCTTCCGCTTCCCTGCTACTTTCCCTTCCACTATGGCCTTAATGTATTCGCCGTGTCGTAAAAGGTGTCCTGGCATCTTTCCTCTTCTATTTCCAACAGTTCCCAATAAGCACCTCTTCTCTTTAACCATGTTAATGTTAAGCACTTCTTCGTTAGTAATTTCCTGAGTCCAGCTAATCCTCTCCATCCGCCGCCAGCACCACATTTCAAAGGATTCTGGTCGTTGTCTATCCCGTTGTGTCATTGTCCACGTTTCGCTACCGTATGGTGCTGTGCTCCAGATGTACACTGTTATTATAATATAAACCATGACTTAAGGTGGACATTCACGTTCAGTTAAGCTGATCAGTTAACTGACGTAGTTACATCCAGAAGCTGACCTTGAGTTCGTATAATTTCAACTTAAGATTTCACATTCACGGTCAGTTTTCGGATGGTCGTCAGTTCAACTGATCAGTTTAACTGACCGTGAATGTCCACCTTTACTTCATACAAAGGTAGGTATTGTCCCAGTCGTGCTCCGGCCTCGCCTCGGCCCGGTGTATCCTGAACCCATCTTTAATTGGCTTCATTTGTATGTACAGTCGAACTCATAAGTAGCCAAACCAAGTAAGTACATTTTACTACTTACCTTGTGTGTCAATAGACATACTAAATTCAAACTATTGACACAAAAGACACAAAACTTATAATACGTAACTGCGACATGGTACTAAAATGTAAAGCTACTAATAAGTTCGACTGTACCTACTTGTGTATGTATCTAAATAAATCTGGCACTTCGATTTTCGAAAATCGAAAAATGTACAGTCGGCAAGAAAAGCTTGTTCCAAAAATGTAATTTTTGGCGGCAACGTATTTAATTATACATTTAACATATAGATTTCTACTTAGCAAGTAGGTAATGTAACTAAATTATAACACAGCGAGTTAAGTCTAGCCTAATCTAATAAGTTAATAACATGCATAACTTTCTATTCCAACCAAATGCGAGATGAATGGTATGACATAATCCGATACGATAATTCAATAGATATAAAACAATTGCTTCCGTCTGTTCGTTTAACGGTCGCGTTCACGGTCGATTGCGGTGTTTTTTTTTATTGCTATTGTTTTAGTGGAGCCGTGGGCAGAAGAGAGGGTTCCGTCAGGATTTATATTTTTGAGGAACACGTTTGGTATATGAGCTTCCAGGAAAAGATATTGAAAAATTGCTCTAGCAGTCGCTTAAAGAAGTTAAGTTTGTATGTCATGTCTAGATATAGAAGATAATCTCTAAAACTACTCAACCGATTTCAAACATTCTTTCACCAATGTTTAGAATGGAGTTTTAAGGTAGAACATAGGATTGGTTCAACTTAGGTAAATTAACAGACACGAAGCGAAGGCTAATCACTTAATATGGATGGAATTGCAATACTTTCAAGCGGCAACCACCACATCAAGTATATTTGGGTATAAATTGGATCATTTTGCCAATTTCACTCCAGATAGTGCACAATTTTTTTGTTATTTCTCGCCAACATGTAAATAAGTAAATAGGTGGTATGGTACTGTTGTGACACGGAACCCTAAACATGAATGAATGTTTTTCTTCTCATTCGACATGCGCGGGCGACCACCGAGCTGCCGGCGTAACACGAATCACCGCGTCATTTGCTTTTCCACCCATTACGCGAGATTATGCCGATTCGTTCTACATAATTCGAAGCCTCATCTAATGCTCAGTTTCGTTGAGACGCAGTTACGAGTAAGGTGGAACGACATCGTACGAGCCTCCTAAGGCGCCCTGGGAGTGTATACCGATAACCTAGATATATCGGTATTTTTAAGAAAATACGAGTATCGCAACACACCTTTATTACTATAGGAATAAGGATGTGTTGGGATATATTTGGCCATTTTGGCTGCTCCTATAGGTACATATATTTGACGCTGACTGTACCACTATATTGCCTGTTTCTTTGCCTGAAATAAAATGATAAAGGGCTTTATAAACTGATCTTGACTGAGAAGCTCGTGTCAATACGCGTTAGAAATTACAGTTCTCTATGACCTGAACCCGACCATGACCTGACATTTGTGACGTTCTCAATATAAAGGGACCTTATGGAGGAAGGCAGTTACGCCCTTCTTATTCTTGTAACTATACGAATACTATAGTAACAGTTCTAAAAACAGCGTAACCGCCTGCCTCCATAAGGTTCCTTTATATTGAGAACGTCACATTTGCTTTGACGTAACTTGAGACGGGCATCTCAGCCAAGATCATATTATTAATACAGCGCTTGGTTCTCAGGAAAGTTTTGAGATTGCGTACACATGTCTTTTGGCCGTTCCTTCTTTTCCCATAACGTCGTTTGTCTTGAAGTTTTTTGCCATATAACCTTAGATGAAAACAAAAAGAGGAAGTACGTGACCGGCACGCGGGCTTGAGCACCTAAATATAGGCGCTGCGCACCTATGTTTGAGTCAGTTGTCCGGCCGCCACCGATCTGTCAACACGTGCGACGTCGTCATTATTGTGAGACATATGGCTGTCTCACTTACGCGCACGACGTTAGTCCATCAATTTATCTCTATTGCTCCATAGTGCATGTTTACAGCTGTGTGTGTGGAATTTGCGAATGTAGGTGTCGCGGCACGCATTATGTCAGTGTCTTGTACGGCGATAACGTGTCTTCCCCTTTTGTTTTAGTCTAAGCATATAACACTTATATCATAATAGAGGTTAGCCATAATGTTAAGTACCCATAATGATTGATTCCCATGATGTATTGATTGTCCTAACACATTTTATTCATAATTTCGGTTGTCACAATTTAAACAATCCTAACAGTTAGGTAACGAGCGTAGCGAGGAGGAGGGTTTAAGTTAAGTTAGGTTAGGTTAAGCAACAATTGGGCTTTATGGAACTGCGAGCATCACTTATATCAAGTTATCATTAGGAACAAAAACATTGTCACGAGAAAACAGGTCGATGAACATTATGTCAAGTAATCATTACGACAAATTATTATTATTACCACAAACGGTATGGCATGTGAAATTAGGATTACGAGCGTTACGGGAGGTTAGAGAGCCCTTTGGGCCTCAGACTAGACCCCACTTACCACTGGGTGCCTGCAAGCTCTTATCTAATCACCGTACCAAAAACATTTGCCGACTATGCAATCTGTTTTTTAGTCGTGAATATAACGGTTCTTGTTAACGGTAAATTGGCAATTACCTTTTTTTGCCGCACGCGTCTATACGTTATCTGTAATCTGTTTAATTATTACTCATTGAACAGCTTTTTAGATAATCGTATGTTTGTTATTGTTGCTGTGGTTTTTCTTGAGAGTCATTAATTTAATTTGTCTTTGGTTTTTGTTAGTTTAATAAATAATAAATATCAGCGGACAATCTCACACAAATTGACCTAGTCCCAAACTAAGCTCTAGGCTTGTACTATGGGTACTAGACAACGATAAACATACTTATATAGAGAAATACATACTTAAATACATAGAAAACATCCATGACTCAGGAACAAATACTCGCGCTCATCACACAAATATTTGTCCATACCGGGATTCGAACCCGGGACCGCTAGCTTCGTAGGCAGGTTCACTACCAACTAGGCTAACCGCGTCGTTTGTTTGTTTGTTTATTGCTCTTATGCACTTTCCAGCCCACTATCCCACTTCCCACTAATATTATAAATGTTTGTACGTATGTTTGTGTTTCAATCACGCCTAAACGGCTGTACGGATTTTGATGAAATTTCGCATACAGATAGTCCTTATCATGGATTGACTCATAGGATACTTTGTATCCTGGTTAGTTGGATAGTTACAGAAGGAAAAGCGATAAACGACTTCTACGCGGACGGAGTAACGGGCAAAAGCTATATTTTAATATATTATATTACGCGTTACATAATTATATTTTATGTTTATAAGTAGAAATAAATATTTTCCTACATACATCATATTCTTAAAGCGTCGTCGTCCCACGAGAGATATTTATCAAAACCCCATTATAATGTCGTTTTGTATCGCATCGTGGTCATCAGTCAATCTGTTAGTATAAACTGCACATAAAACGATCTTGAACACCATCTTGTTATATAACGATAGGTTAAAACACATTTGCGGCGGAAGATCTTTCCCTCTATTCAAAATTTAACTATGCATTGTGCTGTCCTATCTTTTATAGCCACATTTAAAATAAACCGGAAGTGACAGAACGTAGTTTAACTACATAAAGTGGCAAGTGTGGCAACACTAGGTGGCCTCTCTAAAAACATTGCCAATACACTCACAAAAGTACCCTAATTTTATAACGGACATCAAAAAAGGTGGAGGTTATTTCAAAACTCTTTAACCCCCGAAATAAAACAGAGGGGTGTTATAAGTTTAACGTGTGTATCTGTGTACCTGTCTGTTGCTTCGTACCTTCCAAATGGATAAAACGATTTCGATTTAATATGCCTACGCTGTCCGTCCGTCTGTCCGCCCGTCCGTCTGTCTGTCTTTCCTAACTTTAAAGAGCTCTATCTTTTGAACCGTAATAGATAGCGGGTTGTTTGTTTTTCAGAATATGTGTGAATTACGGCGGATTTACTAACAAATGAAAAAAAAATAAAGTGAAATAATAAAGAAACTTTTTTTTCAACGTATTTTTTGTGTTGTATCGTAAAAACGGTAAAACGTACAAGCGTCAAATTTAATACGATTATAGAATAAAAAAGCCGTGGTGGTATTATTATATTATTATAGAACAAACCATATAGAATAACAACAAACACTAAAGCCAGCCAAATGTGTACGAAATCCTCGGTGTTATCTATTTAATATATTTTGCCTTATCTACGGAATCCAAACTTTAATTTCCGTATTATATATTTTTTATCGTCATCACGGAATATTTAAAAAGTCATTCGATGACTCGGCGTTACGGTTGACTGTCATTGCTAACTTGTTTGTACTGACAACTGTTATCTAACGGTGTATTTAGATGTTATTGCGTACAATAATCTACTTTAATAGTGTTTGAAAAGCGATTAGGTGATTTTGTCTTGTTTAAAAGTACGTAGAAACTTTTTTGTGTCAAGTCAATGGTCAGGTCCTCTATAATGTACCACGTTCCACCTATAGATGTTTTATAGATACGGTAAACAACTTTTAATTGTGGAGCCACCATAGACCTAAGGCAAAATGAGTTTTGATGTCGTGACAGGTGGACAATATTTTCAAGTGGCAACCACCACATTAAGACGCAGATTTTGGGTGAAAATTGGATCATGTTGCCAATTTCATTCCGAACAGCGTCCTCGAATTTAGACAAGCTATACATTATAATGTAAGCGTCCTGTCATATAATTTACTGTGCGATTTATGCTGGTAACAAATAATCAAAACATCCCGCTGCCGGGAATGGAGGCCCCCTCATTTGTAGGTACTTATACTTATTGCTTATCCGATATAATCAATAACAAAACTACTAGAATTACTAGATTAATCTCAACGAAGTTTACGTATACAGATCCAGCCAATAATTGGCGCTGATTATACCGGATGTCTGCAACACTGACATTTGAATCGACTTTATGGGGTAATTGAAGCGCAGCGCGGCAACACTGAGTAAATGTCAAGATTAAGATATGGCCGCTTTGTGGTGCGGAACTTTTAAAATTTAATGTGGCATCATTGCTATTTGAGGACGATATTTAACTGCATTTGAACTGCTTTTGTAAGGATTTCCTTGAAAAACGAAGATAACCCCAAAAATATTTATCCTATCATGCTAATTAACGAATTAATAGCTAAAAGGTACAATTGTACACATGTACAACGAATAAACATTGTCAGCCAAAAAGTATTTTGACATATTTAAAGGAAAAAAAAATGTTTAAAATAACACTGCCAACGAATTCTTGATCATATTTATACAATTTTAATATCATATCATATTTTATACACAATACAAATTTCAACCCAGGACCGCTAGCTTCGTAGGCAGGGTCACTACCAACTAGGCTAACCGCGTCATCAAATAGCAACCAACAATAGTGGCTACAGTGGCAATTAACAATTAAAGTTGTTGACGGTACCAGTAACTTCGAATCCACTTCATCAGGTAAAACCACAACAACGGTCGAAGCAACCGCGAAACTAACTAGATTTTACAGGAGGAAACTGGTTTTATTTACGTCTCCATACATTAAACGTCGATTCACGTCCATTCTCAATGGTCATAGTAATTTCACACGGCAAACGAGCGTGCAGAAGAGAGAGTTGCGTTAGGACGGCGATGGAAACGCGTTTAGTTTATAAAAGTTGACACTGGCACAAATATAATAGTACAAGTACAGAATGCGCTTTTACTGACGAAATGGCGTTTAGGTAGGTCGAACGTGCATCCCTTTCTGTCGCATAATTGGTATTCATTCGCACGCAACTCTACCCATAAAAACGTCACCCCCAGTGATGCAAGCTGTTTTACAGTCAGCATCAAATAAGAGCAGATAGATGTGTTGCGATATATTTGGTCATTTTGGCTGCTACTATCTATTTGATGTTGTCTGTACTTGTAGCTTCGCGCCTAAAGTGCGCAGTGCACCGGTCTTAACACAGGGGAGGCACAGCTAGCACAGGTTAGCCTAGTTGGTAGTGGCTCTGCCTACGTCGCTAACGGT
Organism: Tortrix viridana; assembly: GCA_963241965.1. NCBI lineage: Eukaryota > Metazoa > Arthropoda > Insecta > Lepidoptera > Tortricidae > Tortrix > Tortrix viridana. Next base: position 5,532,939 of record OY725201.1, on the reverse strand, counting down.
CCCGGATCCGATTCCCGAAAATGTTGTATTGTATCATTTATTGCGATCAAGTTCATTACAATAGAGGTGGTAAAATGGTATGTGAGTGCGAGTATTTTGTTCCCGAGTCTTGGATGTTTACCATGTATTTAAGTTTGTATTGAATATTAATAGTTCTCTAGTACTCTTAGTACAAGCCTAGAGGTAAGTTTGGGACTAGGTCAATTTGTGTGTGATTGTTGCCTAATATTTATTAACAGTCCGCAGGCAGTCTCAAGTCTGTCTGGTGGCCGAAATCTATACAGAAAATGTATGAAATCGCAAGAGAAATCGATAGTCTGTGTCCTAATACGATGCACTGACAGGGCGAGATCGGTGGCGGACCGTTACGAGTAGACTGTGTTACCCTCAAGAGTTTTTTCGGTTTTGCTATAAATTCCGACGCGACGTCTGGCTCGTCTGATCTCATTGCCATGTGTGCGCGGTTGCGTCACACCACACTTGTCGTGTGCACTCCAGATGCCGCGAATCGCTTATTGCTCTTTTTCTATTGTTGTAACTTGTAAGTAGTGGGTTTGGTCCGCGCTTTGCTCGCGATTATCGTTATTTTCCTTCGGGAACCTTCTGAAATTCGCCATTCCCACCCGAACAAATTTGGCAGGATTTGACGACGCTGTTAGCCACGCTGTGTGGGCAATATTTGTTTGGTGGGCACGAGTATTTGTTCCCGAGTCTTCTCTATGTTTTCTGTTATGTATTTATCTGCATAAGTATGTTTATCGTTCCTTAGTACCCATAATACAGTCAGCGCCAAATAGATAGGAGCAGCCAAAATGGCCAAATATATCGCACCACATCTTTATTTCTATGGTAATAAAGATGTGTTGCGATATATTTTGCCACTTTTGTCGCTCCTATCTATTTGATGCTGACTGTACAAGCCTAACGTTTAGTTTGGGATAAGGTCAATTTGTATGAGGTTGTCCCCTGAAATCTATTTCATTCTTATTTTATGCCGCGATGGACTAACCGTAAGTATGTCTTATGTGTCCAATAAGTCGATGTAAAGATTTTTTAGCGATACAGTACAGACATTAGTGCCCCTATCCGTCATTCGGATGGATTTATGACGCATGTCGATGTAGCTTGTCAATTTACATTCGTAACTGTATAAAAGATTAATGATGATTTCCAATGATAAAATGTGTGTAAAAATAATATGTGTAAAAATAAAATGGATTGTGGTTGATCCTTATCCTCATTAATATTGTAAATGCGAAAGTGTGTTTGTTTATACGTTCCGTTTTAATATTTATTATCCCGGAAAATATAACAGTTCCCGAAGAGAACAGCTAAAGATAAACGTCTTCTATGCGGATGGAGCCGCGGGCGATAGCCAGTCCTATATATGTTTTGACGATTAACATATTTATTGAAAGCTCGATGATGCCGCGTCACGTAATCATCTGCCCCCTATTTTACCAAGTTGACATTGACAGGTGACATGTGAAAATTTGGGGTACATTGCAACTTAGGTATTATGAAAACTATTAATGTAGAAACTCGTTGAATTTGTAATGTATACCGAATTGTCGCCTTTCAATGTCAACTTGGTTAAATAGGGGGCTGGTGTTGTGGGTATTCATTTGCGGCTGTCATTACCTATAGGTAGGTAAGTCACTTCAAGATGGAGGTCTTGTAAGTAGTGTGTCATACTGACAATAAATTATTTTCAATAGTTACGCTAATACACATGCAAATTGTAAAGCGGTTTACCTTAACCACCACTTATGCACAGAATACAATTTGTACAAAATGGTTGTGCTATTAGGCGATTTAAATAAATTGGCGTCACATGTGTGTGCGCAAGTTTATTTGCTCCATGATCACTTGAAGAAATATTACCAGACTTCCTAATTTTTGTTCAAAATCTCTTATTCCATTCGGCATACTCGAAAATCTAGACGATAAAATGGCTTATGTCTATTCCCTTTATTTAACGTTTTCAACGCCATGTCAGAGCCAATTTCAACCTTACATCATAGACACTCGGTGTATTTTTGCTGTCAACCGTGACGGATATATCCGTCGTTGGCGTTGAACCAGTGGTGCGGATATATCCGTCAATGGCGTTGAAAAGGTTAAACTGCGGGTGGATTAATTTGGTTCCTATTAAAACTTGATATTTGCTTGAAATATGTAAAATTTTAACCCGAAGTATCAAATCTATTCGCTGTTTGGATATTAGGAACGGACGTAAGAATATTATAGCAACAATCATATTTTTTATTGAACGTTACACAGATGCATTACCGAATTTCACTTTCTTTAGCCGTAACTCTGATTCACAAACATTGTGTAATAAGTGAATACCCAAAACGAAGCGTAAATAAACATTTGCATAATAGTCTATCGATGACAGAAGGGTATCACTTTCATAACAAAAACAGCTAGTTCATAGCAAAGTAAACCTTAATATTAAGCATTTAAAACGCCGATAAGAACGACATAAAATTTGCCAATTAAACTTTTTAGTGGCACATTATTATTGTTTGCTTATAATTGGCGCTGTCGTCGTCGCGTTGAATTAAGTTGGCATGAGATTTGTTAGTTCCATTTGTGGCCGCCCGCACGGTTAAGTGTGTTGGTAATAATCGTGTTTTCACACAATGTTGCCAGAAATAAATCATGACACATTCGTGGGTATCGCGGTATTGCTTTCATGCGATTTTGGTGTGTATAAGCTGACCCCGATGGCTTTGTTTTTTGTTTATTGTAAATTTTGATATAAATGTTCTTTTCTGTTAGGTTGTAGCTGAATATAGTTTAGGTTAGGTAGAGTTGCGTCAAATGTCCATGTCGTACCCACTCCTGTCAAAGTTGGAGACTCTACTCTCGAAGTTGTTGACGACTATGTATACCTAGGACAAAAAATCCAGTTAGGTAAGTCCAACTTCGAGAAAGAGGTCAATCGTCGAATCCAACTCGGCTGGGCAGCGTTCGGTAAGCTACGCACTATCTTCTCGTCTCAAATACCACAGTGCCTCAAACAAAACAAAAGTCTTTGATCAGTGTGTGTTGCCAGTGATGACATACGGATCTGAGACATGGTCGCTTACAATGGGCCTCATAAGAAGGCTCAAGGTCACTCAAAGGGCGATGGAAAGAGCTATGCTAGGTGTCTCCTTGCGAGATATAATCAGGAATGAGGAGATCCGCAGGAGAACTAAAGTAACTGATATAGCTCACCGAATAGCAAACATTAAGTGGCAGTGGGCGGGGCACATCGCTCGTAGAACCGATGGCCGTTGGAGTGGAAAGGTTCTAGAGTGACGACCGCGAACCGGGAGACGGAGTGTCGGCAGGCCTTCTACAAGGTGGACCGACGATCTGATAAAGATCGCGGGAAACCGCTGGATGACAGCAGCAGAGGACCGATCGTTGTGGAAAACCTTGGGGAAGGCCTTTGTCCAGCAGTGAACGTCTTGCGGCTGTTGATGATGATGATGATGAGAGTTGCGTCCGGTTCGAAGGACCAAAAGCTCACAAAATAATGTTCCGCGGTATTCGCTAATCTTCGTCGAGAAGTTCACAAGACACGTTCGACAAAAAAAAAATCAGTCCAAAGAAGTTAAATAAAAAAGGTTATTTAATGAAACATAGTCATGAGACCATCGAGGGGGAATAACATACTCTCGGGAGCACAAATATGTACAAAGAAACTAAAAATTCACTCGAAAGCAGTCTAAATATGGTATCTCAAGGAACCCTGGAAATAATTTTGTATGACTTTAAGTCTTCGCAGATCTTTAGTGTATAATTATAATCTCAACTACGTTTTTACATCTGTGACTAATACGGGTTTTATTGATGAATGTTTAAAGGAAGTTGAGGCAAGTGTTACGACAAATGTATTTTTTCATCGAGAACCGGTCGTGAGACATTGTACCTACATACATTATTTTACCTTATAAAGGTGTGATATGATAGGAAACTGGTTTTAGAAACGGCTCGTTGATATAGAAATGTAAAGGCGCCCTGCTAAGGTAAAACGTAGTTTTTTACATAAAAGTACTGTAACAATTGCATCATCATTACTAGGTAATAAGGTTGTAATTGACACAGTACTTTTGTGTTAAAAAACTGCCTTTTACCTTAGCAGGGTAGAAAGGTGCTGGTGGGTGGAATCAACTTATCCGTGCTCCCTATTTTCCTGATGTTTCACAATTTAATCGGAATAATATATTTGGAAAAACTGAGTTTGTTTATCATAATAATGAATAACGGGCTTGTTACAATTATAACAAATCAGACATTAAGGGTCTGTTTCACAATCGACCTTCAAATTTACCTGCCAGTTAAAGTTGCCCTCTCCTTGTCTGTTTTCTAGTGTAAGAAAGGGATTGGCTAAATTTATCTGTCAGATATTTTACTTGACGGTTGTGAAACAGGCGATAAGGTTAATAATGAAAGTGATAAGTTTTAAAAGTCAATTCTTGACAATGATGTGATGATTTATGATAGTGATAAGCGATTGGGTTTTGTATCCCCAGAGAGTTTTAGAGCAGCGTTTGCGCACTGCGTTCGATTCAAATCCGAGAAATATCGGTCTGAAGTAGCAGTAGTACTATTTGTATGGTAGATGGCGCACTAGATCCGAGTTCCGTCATCATATTTCTCATACAAATAGTATACTACTTCTACTCGGACCGACATTTCTCGAATTCGGATCGGACGCGGCCCGCAAACGCTCTTATAGTTTCACTTATGTGATAGGTAAATTTAAAGGCAAGTTTTACTATCTTACAATAAATGGAGCAACTTAAGTTGACGTAAGACGGCACCGTATGGCGTCAATAATCCAGACAAATTGCTATCATGGGCGCTCGATTTGTTGTGTAAAATATGCAAGAAATACGCGTATTTGTACGTAATAGAGAATATGCATGTTTTTTTTTTTGCTTTGAAGAAAATTAATTCATGTAACAAACAGTAGAGAAAAAATATTTTTCGAATAACTATTAAAATAACCAAGATATAAGCCATCAAAGATTGGTTTCTATCTCTTTCTGGCAAAACATAATTTAACATGGGGTTTATATGGCCGTAGTGGACGCTGACTTCACATTCCATGTCGGATCTCTCTGTCTAATTATTAGTTTATAGTGCTTATTACCGAAGTATTTTTTTACCAATTTTAATTTCACTTTCTGTCATCTCATTTAGGGTATTTTCATATTTTGTTAAGAAATGCGATGAAAAAAAACATGCATATTACCTATTATGTTGGTGTAAATAATTGGACTTTCATTATTTGAAATCCTACTAATATTATAAATGCGAAAGTTTATGTGTGTGTGTATTGTAGATAGCTTATACCCTGGATGGATTAACATACAGAATACTTTTTATCCCGGAAAATTTGGCAGTTCCCCAGGGAAAACCGATAAACGACTTCTACGCGGACGGAGTCGCGGGCAAAAGCTAGTGTATCATAAATTCCCAACTAATGATGTTTACGTACATTCAATATAGAAGTTTATTTATGTAAGTGATTGTAATGGTATTCCTTAATCATTAATGTACAGATATGTATGATACCAGTATACATCATATCATTCTCATGTCATGTGTAGATTCATCTGATTCAATATTACCTGTCGTCAATGTCTTAAAGGTTAGCTGAAAAATTTGGATTTAATATTTACCCTACTGCGGGGTAAATCTCCCGCGCGGGTAACACCGCGATCGACCGCAGTGCGGGGCGGGAGGCAGCCGCTGTCAAATCGAATTATACTTTGATTTGCGATTCTGCGTTTATTTTACGAGAAAATGCTTATAATCGAATGAAGTGCGTCGTTAAATTGAAACATAGTTTAATTTAACCGCAAATTACTAAAAGACGATGTGAAAAATGTTACTTTTAGTGTTAAATATGTGCAGTGTTATAATCGAGTTTCTATTTTTGTTTTGCAGCCCAGTTTAACGTTAAACATTGTTTTTAGTGTCGAAATAACGAGCCGCGATGAGTTTTTTAGCCTCTTGAATGCTTTAAATTGTTGTGAATACTCGCTTTAGCGGATACGTACAGGAATCTCGCGAAAAGCTTGCTAAATTCAAGTGCCAATCTGAGTACAAAATTGTCCTACATACCGTGCCATTCCTAGTGAAATAACATGAGAACAGAATAGTGAAACAGGCTGTGAGTTTGAATTAAAAACAGCCACAGATTAACTATTTTTCCAAACTTAAAATTACTATTTGGCTGTGTTTCTGGTAAAATAGTTACCAGTTTTTATAGTAGATTGAATGTAATAATAACAGTGAATAAAATTATCTACTTTGGATGAAAAACCTATAAAAACTAAATGGATTTATTAATAAAAATATCTAGAAAAGACAGTGAACTCTTTTATGTCGCTAATTGTGGTAAAGTTTTTACTTGAAGTAGATATACACTTACTATTTCACAACACCCATCCTTACATTGTCTCTATATAAACTTGACATTGCTAAAATCACTACATAAATCAAGAAAAAAAAAGATTATATTAAAACTATGTAAAATAAACCTGTGTTGAAACCTAAAGTTAAATTGTGCAGTGTTCATGACATTAAAAAGACAGTTGTATTTTATATTGGAGTGGTATAAGTCCGGTGGTTAAAAGGATGGAACATTAACCATACAGATGCTGCCATGAGGCGCGTGTTTGGAGTCTGCTCAGAAAGCTGGTACCTCTGCGGACAGAATGTGAGCCGTTAGCCGTTGATGTTGTCTGTATGTTTGGTGATAACTTTTTTTTTTGCATGCCGTAATTGGTTTTGTGGGTTTTATAGTTCATTTCATCATGGATCTAATTTGACAGTTGCTGGTTATCGGAAAAACTTGGGTTTGTTACAGTTTCTGTTATCATACACAAATTAAGTTTTGTTATGATTAGTTGTTAAAATCTTTTATGACTAGGAACTGTAAATTTATTATCTGTGATAAAAAAAATTGTGATTTGTGATTAAATTTATGTGCTTAAATACATACAAGATGCAAGGTTTCAGTGAGATTATGGCATGTATATAATAACTCTGTAATTAATTACAAAACAAAAATTAACCATTTTAAGCGTAAAACACACAGATCGCGGGCATACCGCCGTGACATTGTGCGCTCTGTGTGAAGGCCTATCGGAGAATACGAGCAGCGCCCGCGCCCGACCCGCGCCCGCGCTCTGTGTTTTACGCTTTAAATGCACCATTTGTTGTTATAAAATTAATTGAGGAATTCCCACAAAATTCATGTTTATGTGCTGCTTTAAATATAAGAACGTTCTTAACACTGCGGTTAGCCTAACATCCTCTCTATGAAGCTAGCACTCCCAGGTTCGATTTTCTTGAATAGTGCTGTTTCTATGTGTGCGCATCTTATATCTATGAGCCACAAGGTAACCTGTGTTTGTGCGTAGGTACCCAACTCGAGCTACCAAAGGGCCGGAGTCGAATTACTTGTCTGGATATACTTTGTTTAAGACCATTAAAACAAAGCTTTTGAGTTCAGTGAAAAGATAAATTTGGCGGTGGTAGTTTAAATGTGTATTGAATCCTGAGTCAGCGAAGGATTCTAAAATTGAACCACAAGCGTAGCGAGTGGTTCAAAAGTAGAATTCTGAGCGTAACGAGGGATTCAAGGCCTCGATACCCAAATAAATTTGCTGCCAAGCGAAACACAATTTTTCACCTAACCATAGTGAGGAAAACACTTTGTGTTGGTAAAACAATTACACGGGCGTCACATCAGTTGTCGCCATGTTCGCGCAGCGCCCCATCCGCGCACAACACCAACAGAACTTTCCACGCTAGACGCTAGCGGTTAAAGTGGACTTTTGCACGCAGATTTTGTGCACCAAAGAAGGCTTTTTCGAGCTGGTGGTGAGGTGAAAAATTATTTTCTTTATTTGACGACACATGAACCATTGTGTTATATGTTTACTATGACTGTCTTGTATTGTGTCACTCTATGAAGTAATACATTTTTTATTGTGAGCATGGAAACAATAAATAGTGTACAGTGGAGAGAATGAGTGAAAAATGAAAACTACCTTAAATAATAATAATAATATCAGGGGACAATCTCACACCAATTGACCTAGTCCCAAACTAAGCTCTAGGCTTGTACTATGGGTACTAGGCAACGATAAACATACTTATATAGAGAAATACATACTTAAATATATAGAAAACATCCATGACTCAGGAACAAATACTCGCGCTCATCACACAAATATTTGTCCATACCGGGATTCGAACCCAGGACCGCTAGCTTCGTAGGCAGGGTCACTACCAACTAGGCTAACTGCGTCGTCCATATTTACAAATATAATGATTAGGTCATGATTGTTTTCTGCTTTTTACCTGACTGCGCGAAGCAAAAACAAGGGTAATGTGGTTAACAGTCTATGTATATGTATGGGACCGAAAATCGTATGTTCCACTCTAGCTCCTTAACTATTGGACCGATTTTAATAAATGGGGTGTCATATGATCGGTCAAAAACGTGCGAGTGTCATAGGCTGTATAAAAGATATGTGACGTTCTCAATATAAAGGGACCTTATGGAGGCAGGCGGTTACGCCGTTTATAGAACTGTTACCATATTATTTGTATAGTTACAAGAATAAGAAGAGCGTAACTGCCTTCCTCCATAAGGTCCCTTTATATTGAGAACGTCACATATAAGGGTGCGTCTTACTAGTCGGGTTTTTGAGGTTAGGTTAGGTTATGCATTTTTTTAGGGCCTTTTAAATCATCTATTCGTTGGGGAAACAATTAAAAAGGTAGTTTTTGTAAATGCACAAGATCATTTGGTAAAGTTTCTTTACGACTGTTTATGGGATAGAAGCTACCCGCCCTTGCTTCTTTTCAGTAAAATAAGTTTTAATATAGCCTATGTTACTTCTGGATAAATGTAGCTTTCTATTGTAGAAATAATTTTTAAAATCGGTTCTCTAGTTTCAGAGTTTATTGATTACAAACAAACAAATCTTTCCTTTCCTTCTTTATAATATAAAGTATAGATAAATGCTCTATTTGGTAGGGAGTAAGTATAGTCCTGGGACAGACATATGGTACTTTTTATTTGGTAAAATCGTACAGTTCCCGAGGGAGAAGCGGAAAAAAAACGACTATGAATTGTGGGTTAAAAGCTAGTGGTTTATATGAATTAAATCAGGTTCTCCTGGTTCACACCAGTGTTTTCTCTTCCTGTCTTTTATGGGCTTCATAAAGTTGAACTAGGTCAACCTGCCCGTTTTATCTAGCCGTGTAGTTAGTTTTATGTTTTCTTTTATTAGAACAGGCATTATAAACAGGAAAAGTGTCAATAAAAAAAAAATAACAAACAGTTTTATTAAGAAATTGAAAACCATTTGTTAGCAAATCACAATGTTTCGTAAGATCACTGCATATTATAAAACAAAGTCCGCCGCCGCGTCTGTATGTTCGTCTAATAAAGTCGGTGGCAAGAATCATGTGACATTGCTATTGTGTAAACCTACTTGACACCGGCTTAGATATATTCCATGTACTTATTACCTATTAGGCACCCATCAAATAGGCAATTCCTAGGAAACCTGTCATTATGTTAGTCTTGTTTAGTGGGTTTTTTGAAGATGGTTTTATTTTTTATTAAAAATTTTGTGATACTCGCATCCGTCGGCTTCCCGCGATGTTCACCAGTTCGTCGGACCACCTTGTGGAAGGCCTGCCAACACTTCACTTACCGGTCCGCGGCCGCCAGCCCGCCACTCTAGAACCTTTCCGCCCCAACGGCCATCAGTTCTACGAGCAATATGCCTCGCCCACTGCCACTTAAGGTTCGCAATTCGCTGGGCTATGTCGGTGATTTTGGTTCTCCTGCGGATGTCCTCATTTCTGATCTCGCATTGCAGAGATACGCCGAGCATAGCCCTTTCCATTGCTCTTTGGGTGACCTTGAGCTTTCTTCTGATGCCTATTGTAAAGGACCACGTCTCTGTTCCATAAGTCAACACTGGCAACACACACTGGTCTAAGACTTTTGACTTTAGACACTGCGGTAACTGGGATGAGTAGCTTACCTGCTCATTGGATTCTATGGATTCGGAGATTGGATCTACCTAGCTGGATTACTTGTCATAAGCGCGTGCCACACGGTTTCAAACCATGGTTTCAAACAGGTGGTTTGAAACCGTGTAGACAGTGGTTTTAAACCAAATTTCGCATGACCTTAAACGCCCTTGGCAGATGTCAAACAAATGGGCTTGTTTGAAACCGTGTAGCAGCTCGCTTCTACCAAGGTCACTTGGTTTAAAACCATGGTTTCATACCGTGTAAACGTGCGTGTGCACACGCAATAGGTAAACATAATGGTCAACTTCGAGCGTAGAGTTTCCAACTTTTAAAGGAGTGGGTGCAACATGGATTTTATATCTTGGGTTTAACTCAGTCCCTAGTCAGGTATAGTACTATAGTTTGTAATGGACACAGACTTAATATCTAATAATAGTAGATCTGTAGCCCACACGTCTTATATATTTGACCTTAACACTTAATAAATACGGCGCGGGCGTCGGAATTCTCGCAGCGATGGATTTGCATCATGTTCATAAATATGATAATGTACGGTAATAAATGACATAGTATGGAGGTCGTAAAAAACGTTATTTATAGTGAAACTAACTTTCCCCCGCGACTCTGTCCGCGTGTCTTGTCCCCTTGTTTTGCAGACACTCATTTCATCGAATGTGTCGTTTCAACGAATTTCATTTCATCGAAAGCTAATTTCTGCTAAAATCTTACGGATTTATTCCTAACTCGTCATATTCCTAATTGTGACCAATTGGGTAGTGCCAATAGGTCATCAACTCTCTGAACAATACAAATCACAACTAATGATGAGGTATGGTGATGATGACGAATTTGGAATATGACTAATTAGAAATATGACAAATTAGGAATAATTATTTTACAAAAAACTTAGAGACACCTTAGACAAGTCTAAAATGACAGTTTCCTATGAATTGACATTTACTAGACAAGTGTCCAACGGTTGTTGAGTTTTTGTAATAACACTTATTGTTTTCAGGTTATCTTAAGCATGGGTTACGTTGGTTAGGTTAGACCTGTGACCATCAAACAATTATAACTCCTGCACGTGGGAATAAATGCATGTCGATGCACTTGTCCCTAGTCGAGAGTCGAGACCAAAGAGTCAGGACAAGGACGACGGAGCGAGCTTACCCAGAGGCACCTATTACCCACGCCGCACAATGCCGACATTCTATCAGGCGATTATAATATAGTATAACCATATTATGGTTGACTTTATCCGTTTTTAGGGTTCCGTACCCGAAGGGTGTCTAACGGGACCCTGTTACTAAGCCTACGCTGTCCGTCCGTCCGTCTGTCCTAACTATAAAGAGCTGTATCTTTTGAACCGTAATACATAGCGGGTTTTTTTTCAGAATGTGTGTTATAACGGCGGATTTCCTAAGAAAAAAAAAAATAAAAAAAAAAAACCCGACTGCGTGAAAAATGAACTTTAAATATAAACTGAAAAGAAATGAATTTTGATCACAATCATGTCGTTAGTGACACGCGCAAGATTAAGACAAATCGGTTGAGGTAAAAATCACCAAAATCTGCCCACGCGTTTGGTCTCTAGAGCGCCACAAAGGAACAAACATACATACATACATAGGCTGATAAACACATTACTCTCCTTTGCGTCGCGCAGTCGGGTAAAATAATAAAGAACGTTAAATAATAAAGGGGGTCCCCATACAAAAAACGTTTTTTTTTTTCAACGTATTTTTATTTTTGTTGTATCGTAAAAACGGGAAAAGATACGAGCGTCTTTGGTATTGTTATAGAACAAACTATACAATAACAACAAATACTAAAAACTGGCAAAATATTTACGGAACCCTCAGTGCGCGAGTCCGACTCGCACTTAACAGTTAGTGGAGACAAAACACAATCGCCTGATAGTCTGCAGTCATTGGGGCGGGCTAATCTTACTTTGCAAATACATCGTACACCTGCTAAATCATTTGATCCGCTGCGACAATGCATGATTCATTGCCACCATCGCTCGGTGACGTGATCCTCATTGTAATTAATTAGTTGTGCTAATCTAACCAGGAATCGGCACAGCGCTGGTCAGGAAAGACAAGACAACCAATTCCAACTAGTCTTAAGAGCCGTATTAATCGATCTTGGCTTAGGGGTGAATCAGCTTTTAAGGTACTCCTTTTCTTTTGCGGCATTGCACCAAACCTTTCCTGGTGACTTATGATTAATAATAATTTATGAATATTAAAATCAGGCCTTTAAATTTACATATCCCACATGATGGACATCTCAAATATTTATTAATTTTCGAAAAACCCTGGTAAGTGCGTTCCTGTTGAGATTCGGGCGGTAGCGAAATGGAAAACGAGTTATGAATTATTTTAGTGTATTTGTAATCTACTGTCCGAGGAGGTAGAGTCGATAATCTATTAACCTTATCTGCTTTTACTGCATTACTCGTTATCATAATTTGCGGTTAATCATTCAATGGTATTGCCTTCTGTTCTTTAAGTGGATAAGCTCAGTTCAAGAAATAAGACTACATATAGCCGTTTTGATCGCTACCACAATTTTAGTTAAGGGTAGTACTATCATCTAAATAGTAGAAAAAACATGTCCTATACTTTGTATACATGTTTTCTGTTCAATATTGTAACCGTCCCGTTTTGTAACGGTGATCCATTATGTATGCAACGTAACAAAATGGATTTCTCATATTTAAACCAAAAGTACTCCTGATTCTGAGCAGATAGATATCACCTAAAATTTCCCAAAAGAGCGGAAAGGTTCTAGAGTGGCGACCGCGAACCGGGAGACGGAGTGTCGGCAGGCCTTCCACAAGATGGACCGACGATCTGATAAAGGTCGCGGGAATCCGCTGGATGACAACAGCAGAGGACCGGTCGTTGTGGAAAACCTTGGGGAAGGCCTTTGTCCAGCAGTAGACGTCTTGCGGCTGATGATGATGAAAATTTCCCAATTGTGAGAAAACAACAAGGACCCTGTTCTATCCGCAATTGGGAATATACATGATTTTTTTTTTGCTATATTAAAAAGTCACAACAACATTAGATGAAAATTATTTTTCGGATAACTATAAATTTGTTTCTATCTCTTTCTAGCAAAACAAAATTAAACATGGACTTTATATGGCCGTAATGCCCGCTGACGTCACATAACATAACATGTCGGATCTCTGTCGAATTAGTAGCTTTAAATGCTTATAATATCCTTATTTTTTGGCCGATTTTAATTTAAATTTCACTTTTTGCCATCTCTTTTACGGTATTTTCATAATTTGTTAAGAAATGCGCTATTACCTATTACTATCAAGCTACGGGAGCCAAGTTAGCATGCCAGCCTTGCGTCCGAGGAATTAGTATTCATATAGGCCACGTGTTGTCTGCCGGCGATAGGCAAGCGGATATTAATGCGACTGTCATTAGCTGTCGTGAGTCGTTAACGATCGGTTAGTGGTCGGACTGGGGACCGCGAATACCGTCGTTTGGTCACAACCATTTGTGACGTTCTCAATATAAAGGGACCTTATGGAGGCAGGCGGTTACGCCGTTTGTAGAACTGTTATCATTGTATTCGTATAGTTACAAGAATAAGAAGAGCGTATCAGCCTTACTCCATAAGGTCCCTTTATATTGAGAACGTCACATTTCTAAATAAATGCCGGTAACGAATCGCCTCTTGATTGACCGGGTGTAAATGGGCGGCAGATAACCCGCATATTTATTTGCTCCATTCATTATATCGACTGGTCTCTGACTCAACCTCGTATATGAAATTTACGAAATCCGAATATACACTTTAGATACACGTCCTAAAGTAGATATTCCAATTTCATACATTTTCATATACGAGGTTGAGTCAGAGACCCGTCGATATGTATATATAAAAATCTCCCTCAAAACATTGTACTAATGATGGTTTACCCTTGAATCGGCGACACTCATTTCATAGAATGTTTTACTTCGCCGAATTTTCATTTCATCGACAGGTGTTTCCACATGCAGGAGTTAAAATATTTTGGTGGTAACCTAACCTAACCTACGTAACCCATGCTTAAGATTACCTGAAAACAATAAGGTTTCAGCAGAAATTAGCTTTCGATGAAATGAAATTCGGTGAAACGACACATTCGATGAAACGAGTGTCTGCAAAAGAAGTGGACACGACTAAAGATATTTGGGATGATGTATGAGTATATGATGGTTCAATTTTGCACATGATTAAGAATCAATTGCCGCCATCACCTGAGAACGACCCGTCAAATTTGGCGGTTTTTTTTTTGTTGTCAGGACAAGGTTTGTATGAAAGAAAATTGCACGCGTGTGAAGCTGGGCCGGATCACTAGTATAAAATAAAAGTATTTGGTTGTATGTAACCAAATGAATACCGGCTAACGACCTATTTTTGGAAGTTTTGGAGTTAAGTTATTCATGCATTTCTTTTTATCTCGATTAAGTAACAATAACAATCCATCTGTAGTTTTTCGCTATACTACAAGTTTTTATTAGTTTATCTATAATTAAGATGCTACTGCGCACTTCCGTTCCGCGTTATGAGTCATAAGTGCTTGTTTATTCGTAATGTAGGGCCACGCTTCTTACAAATTGTTAGATTGTTTTGACGCTGGCTATCATTAGGCTGCCTTTCCATAGAAGCGGAGACGAGCGGTGCGGAGAGGAGCTGTCTAGAAAACGACCAATCACATTGGTTGTAATCCCCATCTCGTCTCCGCTCCGCTTCAATGGAAAGGGAGCCATAGCACCAGTTGGTGACATTGCCTATTTTTAATAGCTGTTAAATACTAAACTCTGCCTTCATCCCAGAGCGTCGGTGGCCTAGTGGCTTATGTTGTTCATACCGCTGATCTATCCGTGATTTTAATTTAAGGACTTTTTAGGGTGTTCTGAGTTCGAACCCAGCCGGTTGCCATGTGGCATCAATAAGTTTCTGTCAAATATTCCATTTATAGGACAAGCCTTCCTTGCCACCTACTTTTTTGGCACAACCTGCTTATCAACAAATCCTGCAACGAAACCAAACGCGGCGTGACTATCTTGTTTCGTTGCGGTGTTCCTATGACCACCTTTCGACTCCATCATCAGACCAGCTCAATTGTACCATATTACTGCATTGTCAACGAAGTTACGCCGGTATACCAAATTTTAGCTCAAGTGGTTCAAATCTTATATATTTTAACTACTTCACTTATCTGGCATTCTACTAGATAACGTAGTAGAAATTCGTTTATGAGTGTTTAACGAGCTTTATCTCAAGTGGCGCGATCGTCTTGACTAGGCACGTGACTTGAATGGGCCTTACTTAATAAGTATAAGATTATACCCGAGACTTTTTTTTTTATGTACGATACGGGTTTGCTCTTGATCCTAGTCGAGACCAAAGCGTCAGAACAAGGTCGGCGAAGAATCGAGCGTCGCGCTCCGTCTGCGTCTAACCATTTTAAGCAACATCTTGTAGGATTCGGATGACGCGTAGCTTTTCCAACTGTTAGTCAGTGCTGCATCCTGGCTAGGCTGATAAACTTAACGTCCCCCCCGTGTCCCCTTGTTTTGCAGACACTTATTTCATCGAATATGTCGTTTCACCGATCATTTCATCGAAAGCTAATTTCTGCTGAAACCTTATTGTTTTCAGGTAATCTTAAGCATGGGTTACGTAGGTTAGGTTAGACCTGTGACCACCAAAAAATAATAACTCCGGTATACGTGGAAATGCCTGTCGATGAAATGAAAATTCAGCGAAGTAAAACATTCTATGAAATGAGTGTCGGTGATTCAAGGGTAAACCAATAATAATATAACGAAACACTTAATAAGATACGTCACTAAATGCGCCACTCCTCAACAGCGTGTCCCAAGCGAATGCATGGCAGCTTGGGCTCGCTACCGCCCCACTCGCCCCGCGAACCCCGCACGATATAGTCTGTGCCAAAAGCGTGAGATGTAACGTGTTGTTGTTCCCAGGGCTCCCCGCACGGCTCTGTGATGTCGTGCCAATCGCTGGCGGCGCGCGCGTTCGCCGAGCCCGACACCGCCGACACCGCGCACTGCTCCGGGTTCCACAGGTAACACCATCGGGGGTCAGTCGTTAGGGACTGTAGTATAAAAAACCGGGGCAAAACAGCTAAAGCACCTCTTTGGTCCGATTTCTTTTTTTTTTTGTGAAAAGGCATTTTTATGTACTTACAGGTGCGCACCGAAGTATCTTTTTGCGGATAATCATTTTTGTAACATGATTCAGAATGAAAAAAAAACTAAATGCCGTATGAGAAGGAAGATATGCCTTAAAAATGGTTCGGCAAATTTTTCTTCTTATATGTCATTTTATTCAAAAAGCAAAAAGAAGGTACTTTACCCATAGTTAAGGCATCACTACCTAGTATAAAACAAAGTCGCTTCCCGCCGTCTGTCCCTTTGTATGTATGTACGGTTAGATCTTTCAAACTATACACAACGGATTTTATTTAATGCGGTCTTCACCGTCAGTTAGACAACTTTTCACGGAAAGTTTATGTATATAATAGTACCCGGAGCGAAGCGAGGGCGGGTCGCTAGTCAATAATTCAAAAGTTGCAAAATAAAACCCGACTGGCGACTAGTCTGGCCTGCTAAGGTAAAAGGCAATATTTTACACAAAACTACTATATCAATTGCAGCCTTATTACCCAGCAATGAGGTTGCAATTATTACAGTAGTTTTGTGTAAAATACTGCCTTAGCCGGGCAGTAGTAAGACGCACCCTTAAAAGTTTTTGTCGATTCACATGATTTATTAAAATCGGCCCAATAGTTTAAGATCCGATTTTTGGTCACATATACATACATAAAACAGAGAAACTTTCCAAACCTTTGTTGCTGTCACGTTTCAGATCGGTCCGGTTCAGTTCGGAGTCCAGGAGCTCCACTCGCGCCTCCAACGATGTGGAGTGCAAGAGGGAAACGCCGGGTAAGTCAGCCAACGTCAAGTGTATGTCATATGTTGGTGTTGTGTTTGCTGAACTGAGCCCTTAGCCAAGATGCCCATCGCTAACTAGCGTTTCTATTCGTTTCGTTTTTAAACCAATCGCGTCACTGGTAGATCACGTGACTCTCCGTATGACGTGATCTACCAATGACGCGATTGGTTTAAAGACTAAACGAATAGAAACGCTAGTTAGCGATGGGCATCTTGGCTAAGGGCTCAGTTTGTTATTAAGTTTTAACGTAGATTATATAATATGTATTTTAACAATGCGCGAGATCTCACTTTGTTGTGATATTTAGAATTTTGTAACCGTTAGTTAGTTTGGGTAGTAGGTATATATTTTTTTTTATCTACAGTAACTTTAATGCAGTGTTTTGTTAATTTTTGTGTTTCTTTGTTTGGTCATCTACCTCATATCTACGGCTCCAGCTGAATATCAGCGCTGCGGCTCCGTGCCACAGCATCACGCTGAGCTGGTGCACCGTTTCGGCTGTTTCTTATTATACTCTATTATACGCTTTAGTTATTTAAATAGGTTAGTTTTGTATTTTTAATGTCAAGTGTAGATATGTGTTTTATTTAATAGCCGAATAAATAAATAAAAAATAAAAAAAAATATGTCACCCTACCTGAGGGCCTCGCCACGACTTTCCGCGACCGGCTGAGCGGCGAGCGAATATTCTAATACATTGCGTGTAACGTCAACTAACCGCTGCGCGGTGAGCGTCTCGACCGAGCAATGAAGGGAGAGTTCGCTCGCCGCCGCTGCTCAAAGTCGTGGCCAGGCCTAATAAAATAACTATTATTTAATCGAAACACCTTTCATCGAACGTATAATTTCGCAGAATTTTCATTTTATTGCAAGGCATTTCTCGCCACGTCACGAGTCTAACCTAACCGTACGTAATTAATGTTTAAGATAACCTGAAAACAACACGGTTTTAGCGGAAAATAGCTTTCGATGAAGTGAAATTCGATGAAATGCTACGTTCGATGAAGTGAAATTGGTATTTCATCACTTTATCGAAACACCTTTCATCGAACGTATCATTTTATCGAATTTCACTTCATCGAAAGCTATTTTCCGCTGAAACCGTGTTGTTTTCAGGTTATCTTAAACATGGGTTACGTAGGTTAGGTTAGGTTAGACCTGACACCACCAAAAAATTATAACTCCTGCACGTGGAAACTAGCTTCCGATGAAATGAAATTCGATGGAATGATACGTTCGATGAAAGAAGGTTCGATAAAGTTATAGCCATCCAGTGAAATTCGATAAAATAATGGGAGTGCATGTATCCATGTCTGTTTCTTTACCTCCTGCAGACTTAAGGGTTTCGTTGTAACATCTCGATTCCGTTACAAAATAGGAGCAAACCAGAAAGCATTTTCACTGACAAACGAATGGTTCCAGGGTCGATATCGCTGACGGCGCTCTCCCTCACCCCAGTGAGCGCGCCGAGCACCATGAGTCAGTCCGTGCCCTCGGGCTCCGGGTTCCAAGACCAAGAGTCGGTGAGTCGCGTTTACTTCGGTTTGATGACACGTATGTGGGGGTGATGGAATGGAATGTTGCAAGCGATTTATTATCTTTATGCTCAAGATAAAAAATATATATCAGGGACAACCTTGTCTCAAACTAAGCTCTAGGCTTGTACTTACTCCTACTCTAGGCTTGTGCCTACTAGGCAACGATATACATACTTATATGTAGAGAAATACATACTTGAATAAATTAAATTCATTAACAAAGTTTTAATTTATTATTTAATTACTATGTTTTGAAACCAAAGTCAAATTGCCTAATTTAAATTTAAATAAGATAGCTGTATCACTTATTTCCCTAAGTCCCATATATTTTATGTAATCAGAAGATACGAAATTGTTTTAAGTATGTATAGTATGCCGAATCGGGTCGCCACGTGACAGGCATAGCCTAGTGTGGGACCACCAGTTAACTTTGTCTTCTGTAAATTGTGCGTTTTTTTAAATAAACGATTTTTATTTTTTTTAAATCGACCGCGAAAAAAAATCGACCCTCATACAAACAGCTGACTAGCCAAAATGTATGGGAGGGTCGATTTTTTTTTCGCGATTTCGGGTTTGGTCCCATAGTGAAAGTTTGTCAGTATGACTTACTGATTTAACCTCCAAAATTTTGTTACTGAATTTAATTTAAGTCTGTATAGAAAACATCCATGACTCGGGAACAAATACTCGTGCTCGTTTTTTGCCCATACCGGGATTCGAACCCGGGGCCGCTAGCTTCGTAGGCGGGGTCACTACCACACCAGCCAGGCTAACCGCGTCGTCAGACGAAAAAGATAAATAGTTTTAGTTTTAAAACTTAGAGATTTAATCTTGTTATAGGCTGCAAGCAAATACACCTGCCAATAATTGCTACGAGAGTCTGCTGTCTGACATTGCCTTGTAATAATTTAAATACACTTGCAATTTCTGACAAGTTTTCTGATAGTCATTTGAAGTGTCGTGTATTACGAGCACTCCTAAAATTATATTTGTTTTAATCGGGTTTTTAATTTCTGAGTGACACACACAATTATCTTTTAAACTACGATTGCAATTTATTATAATAATCTTAAGACTAGCTAGTGTAATTAGGATAAAACGCTCAGTTATTGGCACCCAAAATACCAGTTAATGGCTACCTAGTGATCGTAGAAATATAGCCTCTATAAACTATTATTTAAAGTTCGTGGTGCCAATAATTACGAGTAGTAGGGTACCAACGATAGAGCACTTTTCATAGGTACTATTATTTTGTCGAAACAGCTTTCATCGAACATATAATTTCGCAGAACGAACGAACCTGAAAACAACATGGTTACAGCATGAAAAGCTTTCGCTATAAAAAGACACGATGTTGACGTGACGTTCGATGAAGGGAAATTTCGTTAAAATGATGGGATACCTCCCCTATATCCTCAATATCGTAGTTTTTTAACTTAACCTTCTACCCACAGCCGCCGCCGCCCGCCTGCCGGTTCCCCAAGCTGGAAGAGTGCGCGCACTTCCACTATGAGCGCGTGTGTCTCGGCGGGATAAGCGTCGCGCTCGCGCCGCCCGCGCCCGGCGCCGACTCACCCGCGGGGGAGGGTACGTACATAACATAAGGGTCACCATTAAAAGTTTTAGGTTAATATTTGGAGGTTAAGGTCAATCAGTTTGAAGGTCAAGGTTAATATTTGGATGGCAAAGTTAATTCGTTTGAAGGTCAAGTTTAAGTTCGGGGTCAAGCATAATATTTGAAGATCAAAATTAGTTTCATAGACGAGGGCCATGCGCAGATCCAGAAGATCACAGTGTTGGCAATTTTTTACTCAAAGTAACCAATCAATCCATCCGATCTATAAATTTATTAGCTGGTTGTATTATGTAAAATAACATAATTTCAATAAATATTAATTCAGTTTTATAAAAAGTAGCCACTTCCTTAACATGCCACGTTAATTACAAAATTAGTCGACGACCTTGTTTAAACAAAATTTTTAATTATTGTTTCAGGATGGATAACCCTAAAGGTCCGTTCACACGTGTCCTGGCGCGACAACAAGTCGTCGAACCGCGCGTTGCACTGCTCCTGGTCTGAAGCGAGTGACGTAAGGGAGTGGGCATTGGAGAGGAACGCGGACCACTGTCGGCAGCTAGACGATATGTTGCACAGGTGAGATCAATGCATGTGGTTTCTCTTAGAGTTCAAGTTCATAGAAAAGACAGATGTCAAGTTCAAGGTCACAAATAAACCTGATTTCAAGGTCAAGGTCAGAGTACGTTGTTAACAATTTGAGTGACGTCAGAGAGTAGACGTTGGAGAGGAACGTGAACCACTGTTGATCGCTAGATGATATGTTGCACAGGTGAGATCAACTCATATGGCTTACTTTAACTTGAAGGTCAAGGTCAGGTATAAATATAAGCCCTATTTTAAGGTCATGGTTATGAAAAAGAAAAGAAGGAAAGAAAGTAACCTTTAAAAGAAATAGTCCGATTTTAAGGGCAGTGTAGGGATTAAAAGGTCGTAGACAATATTATCCCTCTATGACACAATAAAATATATATAATGAAGGATATATAATTTTAACTTTTTTATTGGGTATAAAGTCCCTTGCATTCTAGAATAATGTAATTTGAACTTTATTGCATGGCCTATCGATTGAAATTTCAGTAATAAAAGATGCCTGTTTCTAGTATGGTTGGCCTCATTTTAAGGTCAACAACATATATATCATGTTCATAAATTGTGTTTTTCTTTGTTATAAAATAAATAAACCAACTCCCTTTCTGTTACACTCAAGTTACTATTATTTAATTTGGTTACAGATGCATATACGACAGAAAAGTCTCCGGCCTTCCGAACCTCACGGAGAAAATCGACGTTTCGCAAGACGAGACTGAGTATAGGAGTCTCATCGCGGACTACATGCACCACCTCTCCATCATAGCGGACGACTCGATCAACTGCGGGCCCGTGCTGAACTGGCTGCAGATGGATAATAAAGGTCAGTGGACGTCGAGGTCAATAAGTTTGAAGGTCAAGGTCAATGTTGAGGTCAAGTATCTTAAGGTTACAGTCAAGTTCAAGGGCAATGGTGGTTTTTGTAAGTACATGAATAAATAAATATTAGGGGACAATCTCACAAAAATTGACTTGGGACAAGGTCAAGGTTTGGACTATGGGTGCTTGACAACGATAAAAATACTTATTTAGAAAAATACATGGAATACATCCATGACTCAGGGACAAATACTCGCGCTTATCACAATAATATTTGCCAGAAGAAAACAGATTTTTATATAATATGTGATATGATAATATTATAAACATGTTTGTCCCCAGGCCACAAGCTGTTGGTGGCCAATGAAGATTCCAGTTCTATCAACACGCCCGCCGTCGCCGCTGCGTACTCGGTGCGGAAATACGTGTCACAGGTGAGCAGGCCTTCTGTTTAACAATAATAATAAATAAATACCAGGGGACAACCTTACACAAATTGACCTAGTCCCAAATTGAGCTCTAGACTTGTACTACCGGTACTAGACTGCGATAAACATTTACTTATATAAAGACATACATAACATAAATAACTTATGAACATAGTTTACACGTCTTTTCTAATTGTTTTAATGTCAGTTTGGAGGTCAAACGTCATCATAGGGCCGATTTCAAGGTCAAGGTCATGACTGCCGATTTCAAGGTCAAGGTTAAACTGAGGTGGTTACTGTTGAGAAGGAAAATTAATCGATAGAAATCTCTAGAATTTCCAAGAATTGCCAAAAACGGTACATCTGTAGCTACGGAATTATGAATAAAGTGTGTGTAGATAGCCGATTTAATTATTTTTTTCTTTTTTTTTTTGCAGGCGCGGGATGAAATCAGTTTCGAAGTGGGAGATATGATCTCAATTATAGATATGCCTGGTAAGAGCACATACTTATTGGTATATATTGTCATTATTGATGCATTTATCTCCTTCCCCATCGAAAATCTAAACATTTAACAGTACTAATACAAAAATAAACATAAAAACCTAACCTACGGGTGCCGCCGGCAAGGCCCGAGCTACCGGTGGTTAGGGCTGCAGAGAGGAACCTCCTGACGCGTGCCGTGTCGAGAACTGATTTCTGCATCTGACCCTTAATCCAGCCATGTATATCTGAATTTTTATTCTCACGGAAAAAAATTAAACAAAGGTGTTGCCGCTAACGAAAAAAATTTCGAGCATTCAAGATTTTTATACTTTGCACATTTATAAGAAATCGACTTTCTATAAATAAACTGTATTATAATCAAGATAAAATAATTGTTTTGTTGATGGCAAACTTTATTCTGACATAAACTCTTTGTTATATTGATTTAAAGAGAGAATACTGTTTTCGTATGCATTATTTATTTATTGCACTGGTATGTCTCGATGCACCCGTGTCATTAAGTTGCGGGCGGCTTAACGGGTGACGTCACTCGTTTCATTAGTTAGTGATAATAATAATCTTAAACATTATTATAATTATTAAAAAATAAATAATCCTGTTTCATTTCATAGATTTGTGCGATTTTGATTTTAATTATTTCTCAAATTCATTTTGAATATCACGGTTCGAGCGAAATGATAACTTTACATTATATTTCTTGCTGGCCCATACTTTGAGATCTGCCGAAATGTCATTTTGACAGTGACGTAACTTTGTTTACCTTTTTTCCGTGAGAATAAAAATTCAGGTATATAGCGAGAGTCGGTCGAGACTTCGCTACGAGACCGTTCGCCGAAACTATCGGGACCTCGTGACCCAAGTCAAGGTGAGTTGTATACTGCCCTGCTAAGGTAAAAGGCAGTATTTTACACAAAACTACTGTATCAATTGCAACCTTATTACGCGGTAATGAGGTTGCAATTATTACAGCAGTTTTAGCACGTTAGCAGGGCAGTATAATAGTGATTGATGACGTGTCATCTGGTCCCCAGGCCCCCAGGAGTCGACGTGGTGGCGCGGCAAGCGTGGGTTCCGCGTGGGCTTCTTCCCCCACCACTGCGTGGCCGTCATCGGGGACAAGGTGCCGCGACACATGACGCAGCCGCCGCCCATAATCGGGTGAGTGCGCGACCATTCTATATCTATCTACTTAGGATACGACTCCTTGCAATTGCGTAGGTTACTCTCTTTGGCAAAGTTTGCTGTAAGTATAATTAGGAACAAAATAGATTGTGCAGGCCTTGTTGAGGCATTTGTGCGTCTTTTCGTGCCTGATCGATACACCCGAGCTAGAAGGCACCCGCTACTAGCGGTGCCGGCGGCGCGCACGCGAAAGCACGCACGCGCGCTTGCGCTGCTCAATTCCATGCTCGAAGCAGTGCCGCAGTGTGATCTGTTTGCGAGTCCGATTGGGCGTCTTATGATAGAGTGCAAGAGAGCGATAGAAAGGGAGATGCCTGAGCGCACGATAGAGTAAAAGTAACCATCATGTTTGTAAATTTGTGCTGTGTTGGCTTTAGCTGTTAAGGTGCAAATGTTTTTAAATAAATAAATAAATCTATCGATAACACATAACATAACTCATAACATTTATTTGACAAAGATTGCATCGTTGATCGTTATTTTGTGGAGCAGGTCGGTGGCCGTGGCGGCCATCAAGCCGGTGCTGCGCAAGCACGGCAAGCTGATCTCGCTGTTCCGCAGCTTCATCCTGGCGCGCCCGTCGCGGCGCCGCCTCAAGCAGCAGGGCATCCTGCGCGAGCGCGTCTTCGGCTGCGACCTGGGCGAGCATCTGCTCAACTTCGAACACGACGGTCAGCTGCTTTTCCAACTAGGGACTCTAACAAGCTTTCACCGTTTCAATATGGTGTATTTTGGTTAGATTAGAAGTGTATGTGATAGGGCGTCACCCAAGGAAGTGTGCTTGGCCCACTTCTTTTCCTTTCTTACATAAATGGCTTCTTTAAGTAATTTATGTTGACCACTGACTAAAATGCGTGATGTGGTTTTAATTTATTTGGATTTATCTGTGTAGCTTTATCGAGAAAATTGAGAAAGTTTTTTGGTTTTACCTTGGTTGCGGGGTTTGCGGGACACATCAAGGTGTAGCTCTTTTCGGGAACGCTAATGTCCAGTTATGACTTGTTATGACTTATAAGTTGACGATGATGGTAGTGGTAGGTGATGATGATAATGATTAAGACGATTCATTGATGAATTCCTTCTGCAGTGCCGCAAGTCCTCGTGGAGTGCGCGCGCGCCATCGAAGCCCGGGGCGCCGTGGACGGCATCTACCGGCTGTCGGGCGGCTCCGGGCTGACGCAGAGCCTGCGCGCCGCGTTCGACTCGGGCGCCACGCCGCCGCCGACCAGCGACCCGCACGCCACCGCCTCGCTACTCAAGATGTACTTCCGGTGAGTCCATATCAGCTTTTAGATTTTTTTAGAGCAAGGTGCAGTCAAACAGCTATGGAAATAACAGAAATAGTGGCGCTGGAGGAATGGATTCGTATGAGATACCATCTAATTAGTTAGCTGAAGTAATAGTGAGCTGGCGATATAAGCCATGTATATACGATACGGAGTCTCCCAAGGAAGTGCGCTTGGCCCGTTATTGTTCCTTAATAATGATGATGATCAGTGATCGGAATAGGTAGGGTATAACTATTTACTTAAACTTGACGCTTGTTCATTCATGCGTGAGTGAGATGGGAACACATTATTGAATGAACATGCATGAAGTTTAGGTAAATATACTCTACCTATTCCGATCACTGATGATGATGAATGAAAGAGGTACCGGTGAGTTTATCACTAAGCTTGTAATGTTTTTATACGGAATAGGGAAGGAAAGCTACTAATAAAAGAGCTAGTGGCTCTGAAGGATTGGATCCGTAAAGTAGCGATCCCCATCTTAACTGAAATAGCAGTCGAATACGATACGGTGTCCCCCAAGGAAGTGTCCTCGATCCACTACTCTTCCTTTCCTACATAATTGATCGCATTTCATGAGCCATTTCTGAGAACGCTTTTACCAATATATGTACAAATATTGGTCGTA
This sequence comes from Tortrix viridana, assembly GCA_963241965.1. Taxonomy (NCBI): domain Eukaryota; kingdom Metazoa; phylum Arthropoda; class Insecta; order Lepidoptera; family Tortricidae; genus Tortrix; species Tortrix viridana. Next base: position 5,507,308 of record OY725201.1, on the reverse strand, counting down.
TAATAGTACAGGATAATAATATGTTGTTACAGAGAGCTACCCAATCCGCTGTGCACGTACCAGCTGTACGAGAGCTTCGTGGCGGCCGTGCAGACCGAGGAGGCCAAGCGGCTGAAGGCGGTCAGGGACGTCGTGGTCAAGTTACCGCCGCCGCATTACAGGTAAGAATCGAGTTATACTCCGTGTCAATCCAATTTAATAATTATGTAAACAAACGGGTAATGGACTCGAGCATAGATGAGCATAGATGGCCTTGTAAAATATTAAGATAAATACTGTACACTTAAGTCTTCCTGCAGACAAACTGTCCTAAAACAGTTTTGCAGGGCTTTTGTTTATTTGTTATTTTCTTGTTGGGTTAATAAATAAATAAATAATAATAATAGACTTAGTGACAAATCCTGGGCTAATTACAAATGAATTAATTAAATGTATTACTTTTTTATTTATCAATAAATTAAATTATTCATTCAGAATCCATAACAAACAAATAACCTCACTTTTTTACTTGGATTTTTTATTAAAATTTAAATATGATTATCTAACGAATATTGTTGGATTTTTTTTAAAGATATTAACTTCAAATCGTCTGAAATGTTGTCTTATTGTTTGAAATATTACCCAAAATCGGTTGGTTTACATAATTATTAAATTGGATTGGAAAGAGAGCGTATAAAATCATACATGCATGCATACCTTCACGCCTGTTTTCCGATGGGGCAGGCAGACTATGGAACACCAGATGCACCGGTCCAAAAATACGTCTTTCGCTTCCTCGAATGGGAGGGGGAATTTTAACCGAAGCGAAGCGAGGGCGGGTCGCTAGTCCATGTACATTGCAGTTACAGCTGAGTAAACATCTGATTGTTGGAGTGATTTGCTTCAGGACCCTGGCGTACCTGATGCGCCACCTCCGGCGCGTGTCCCTCCTCGGCGACCTGACCGGCATGACGGCGCGCAACATGGCCATCGTGTGGGCGCCCAACCTGCTGCGCTCCCCGCGCGTGCAGCACGCGCTGCAGCACGTGGCCGTGCAGGTACCTACCAGTCTAAGGCATACATATATACATACAGTCATCGCGTTCAAATATATCTATACACGACCTCATTGTTAGTAGCATAGAGGTTTGTAGTTATTTATGGCATTTTGGGAATGTATATATATTTATGACTTTCACTGTACCTACAACAGCTCGACCCATGACACCTTAAGGTGGCGACTGACTTGTAACATTTCGGTGTAATATATCACTCGCAGTCCTTATCTAATGGGTGCGTTTAGATAAGGACCGCGAGTGATACATTACACAGAAATATTACAAGTCAGTCGCCACCTTTACTCTTTGTCGCTGTATCACTAAAACTCGTTGCGCTCGTCGTCGCACCTCTATTTTGATCTGTTTTCTAGAATAAGCTTCCATATTATTAAACTGCTAGCGGTGATAACGACAGTAATGTTAATTAAGATGATTAAAAACATACATAAATACATATAATACGCGCGCGATCTGAGTGCAGGTGTGAGGAATGCGAGCGAGAGACATCAAGGTCAGCACGGCCTACACTACACGCACAGGCGGGCGAGGCGGCGCCGGCGGGGGGGCGCCCCGCCTCATTCCCCGCCTGCACTCAGATCGCGCGCGTATTAAACCACTTCCACACGATCGGGCGGTTGGGCCAACCGAGAGGGACGCGGCTATCTGTCAGAATGAGATAGTAATATTTACGTGTCGTTCCTACAGATAGCTGCGTCCCTCTCGGTTGGTCCTACCACCCGATCGTATGGAAGGGGTATTATACATACATCACTCACAACATTATTACACCGACGTCCTCCGCCACGTCTGTGCGTGTGTATATTGTTTGCTACGGGATTTGAATCCGACACCTTCCCTTCAACAGCACACTATTTCACTAATAATAATAATAATAATCCAGCCTATACACGTCCCACTGCTGGACAAAGGCCTCCACTCACAATGAGAAGGTTTGGGCTATAGTTCCCACGCGGGCCCAGTACGGATTTGAAACTTCGCACACACCGTCACATTGCTTTGCAGGTGTGTGCAGGTTTCCTCACGATGTTTTCCTTCACCGAAAAGCTCATGGTAAATTTACAAATTATATTTCGCACATAAATTCCGAAAAACTTAGAGGTTCGAACCCACGACCCTCTGCTTAAGAGTCGGCGGGTCAAACCATTAGGCTACCACGGCTATTTCACTATTTTAAATTGATATTTGTCTTTACCAGGCGGTGGTGACAGAATTTCTCATCTGCTACGCGGAAGAACTCTTCGCTGAGGAGCAGTCTTGGGACTCGGGACCCGAGTCTTTGGATCAGGTAAGATTGTGATCTTATTAATTTGGGCCTGGTTGTGACGTATAAGGTCTAATTCGCAAAACTCCCCTTTTGTAAAACGTCACTTCTGCAAAATGTATAATAGGGATGATGGATGACTGGGTAAAGAAAACGAGATTCTATTTAGTCCGTCAGTTAGATGATTTCAAAGTCAAATCGTCAAAGTTCGGTAGTGGGGGCTCGTGACGTCACTTCTGTGTAAAAATTGTATCAAATTGTACCAAGACGCGACGTCATGCGACGTTTCATGCGGTGACAGTTATCAGAAAATAAAAAAATATTTTTTTTTTCTGATAACTGTCACTTCTTGCCCTATCTCCCCCTTTTGACTCGACATTGCTTTTTTGTGGAGTGTGGACCTTCTTACATAAGCGTTAAAACATTATTCCCCAGGACCAGTCGGAGTCCGACCAGGTGGAGCTGCGAGGGCAGGACTCGGGTCGTCGGCCCAAGAGCTTGCCGCTCAACCCGCCTACGAAATTACTGAGGTATGAACCTAATGATTTATGGTTTCCTAGTACCGTAAAATCGGGTTACTTTGATCAATTTTAAAAATAAATCACTGTATTTATTTGCACAATAAAATATATAAAATGTTACATTGGCGACTACTGATTTGGATTAACTTAAAGCTAGGGGTGAACTACGACCTAGCTTAAAATCTTAATTATTTTAATCTATCTTTACAAAGTCCAGTATAAACTGACACGCAATCAGTATGCACTTTCGTACTTAGTGAGTGTCAGTTTATATTGGACTCTTTTTTTATGTGATGTAACCGTAAATTGACAATTTTCGGATTTTTTCCTTTACTTGTGCTTAAAGCACAAGATCAACCTTTTTGCCAAACATTGCTTTTTGCCAAATTTCATGATTCTAACTCAAAGGGAAGTATCCTATAGGTTTTGATTCCCTTGAGATTCCCTTCAATATGCGGCATAAACGGCCGTATCTTTTGATTGCGTTGACTTAGATGTTTGATATTTTCACTTGGGATTGCAGACTTAAGTATTTGACAATTTCAACTACAAAAAAGCGATTCTCCAAATGATATGTTTGTGAAATGAATCAGTTTGTAAAAAGTTTCTTGGTTAAACATTAGTGAACCAATATACAGTCGGGTGTTTAAAAGGGGTGATTCACATCTTCCAACCCATCCAATCAATATTACTATGGAAATCTCGGGTGAGGTTAAAAGTATGTGTTCGTTCGAAACAGTTTGGAAGAGGCGCGGCGCCGCGAGAGGGGCGCGGGCGGCGGGGCGGCGCGCCTGCCCGCGCCCTCCGGCGCCATCGCCGCCGCCGCGCGCCTGCAGCCCGCCGGCGCGCCGCGCTACATCGAGGTATATCTCACATCATCCACACCCACCATCAAATAGATAGGACCAGCGAAAATTGCCAGATATATTGCAACACATCATTATTACTATTGGAATATTCATATTGTAGCGACATAAGAAACCACCTTATAACGCGAGGCGCGCGGGCTCGAATACTTTCCCGCTCGCACTATCTACCGATCCCGCTCACTGGTCCGATCTACCCGAGCGCATACGAAGGCTGCGCCCGGAGGGTATATAGACAGCGCGCGGCCCTGCGGGCATTGCATTCATTAGCTAGCGGTCTAGCGTGAGAGACGGCCTCTGCTATCCTCAAGTGACACCGACAAATGAGTACAGGGTGAGATTGCCACTGCGTCCTCCCTTAAGCTCATATTTCTATGCCTATACTTAGCTAGGATAATCGACTAGACTAAAGTCCTATCTCTGTTTCATAAGTTACTGAATAAACCTTCTGAATTACCTTCTTGGCGTCTCATTCGCCTTACAATATTCATTCATTGCTTTACATGGTAATGAGGATGTGTTGCGATATATTTGGCCATTTAGGCTACTCCTATCTATTTGACGCTGACTGTATTAGCTGTTGGTTTTCCTATAAATAAATAAATACACACTACATGACACACGCACACTCACACGCACGCCCCACCACGCATTACCACCAGCAGAGCTTTTTTACACATTTGAAAGTACTACATGTGTGAATCAACTTTTAAGGTACTTCTCATTTTTCGAAATGTTTCACAAATTTTTTTTTTTAGAATTACTATTTATTTTCTAACTTCGTGGCTTACACGTTTATAAAATCAGACAAATAGGCTAACATTTAAAACATTTTGTTTTGAAATAGTACAATTTTAAATAATAATATAGTTGATAACGCAGGGGATGATGTTGTCCCCAGGTTTTGTATGAAAAATGTGCATTTTCCCCTGAGATACCAGGGTTTTTCGACAATTAAGAAATATTTGAGGTGTCCAACATGTGGGATCTGTACATTTGAAAGTCTGATTTTAATATTCATAAATTATTATTAATCATAAGTCACCAGAAACCTAGAGCTGCAAAAGAAAAGGAGTACCTTAAAAGTTGATTCACCCACATACATTATGTTGTTGTGTTTGAACTTTGTCTGATAAGTCCGTTCGTTCGCAGGTGGGCTCCGGTCCGGACAACTTGCCGCAGTATCACACAGTTCTAGATTTGCCGTTGCCCGGTGAGTTGGAAATTATATCACACATATTAATAAACGAAATCGGTACGGATGAATATAAATACGTGCAGTGTTTACATATTCTTTACAAAATAATAGGGCTTAAGGGCGCAATATACATGCGTGACTCTAACTTGCTGTCGAAAAAATATGTTCAGTGTGTATTTTTTCTATCTAGAACAACTACATTAAAGTATGTTCCCACAAATATATCATCAATCTTAGCCTTAACGTGACGGAGACTCTTTACATCTCCTTTGTATATTTATTTTTATTCTGACAGAGAAGACTTAATCTTCATTGAGTGAATTTAAGAGGCGGTGATTCTACTCTCTATTTTTCTCTGTTTATTGAAAGAAGATGTAGTGACTTGTCAGATCCAAATGGAATGCTTAATGGTCCACACTACAGGGCTCCATCGGATCGCACTGCGTGGCAAATCTACGGGACTTTTACGCTAATTGTTGACAGTGTAATGTAAGCTCGGGATGGGTCACATTGTTCGCGTGACAAATACCGTGCGTTACTGACGTGGTCACGGAACTATGTTACGATGAAATGTCACAAATGTGGACCCAGCTTACGGTTTTGGTCATTTAGAAAGGATGGATGAAAGAAGAGTTAAAAAAGAGGTATCGCGAGCAAGGGTGAGTGGAGATGTCATACACGGATCAAATGCACGATGTACTGAATAAGGGCCAAATTAAAAGCACCTGAAACCGACGTACGTGCATGAAGAGCTTGATGAATGTAGAGGAACCGAAAGAGGTATGTTTGGACCAGTGCACCTGGTGTTTCATAGTCTCTGCCTACCCCATTGGGAGACAGGCGTGAAGGTATGTACGTATTTTACTCTCCCAACTGATTTCATAAAATTGACAAGGGTTTAACTAGTATTGGAGTGTTTTTGGATTCAGTCAAAGCATTCGACACGTTTTCGATACCAATTTAGTTACGAAAGCTCGAACTTATGGGGATCAAAAGGGGTAGCTTTGGATTGATTTCGCAGCTAATTGTCAAATAGGAAACAATGCACAAAGTTTGAGGGCTGTTACAGTGCTTCAATAAAAATTGTCGTTTGGGGTGCCGCAAGGCAGTATCCTTGGACCGACGCTTGATCTCGCTTACTTGAACGATTTAGTCCCAAAAATCAATAATGCTGAAATTATCTGCCATGCAGATGACACAGTCATTAGTCGTGTTACCGCCTGGGAGGAACTATTCAAGCGCGCATGGCAAGACGGTATGGCAAATGTTTCTAAATTGTTACTAAATTACTCTCACTGAACGTTAATAAAACCAATTACTTATCTGAAACTAACGCATATGCACCTGAAAAACGTAATTTACTTCTGTCACTATTCTATAGCAAGTTATTGCGATTGTAAGGTAATTGAAAATGCCGTAAAATAAAATACCTCGGTGTTCTGCTGGTTGAAAATTTTAGTTTGTGATGATGTAAAAAATATCTAGTCTTTATTAACTACCTACTGTTCTCAGTAGACTGATAGACCTTTATTAAAAAAAACATAGTATTAAAAAATTGTCCTGATCTCTTCTAAGGTTGTCTGGAAGAGATCGCTGTCTAGCGATGAGACCGCCGGTTACCTGTAATACTTTTAATTGGGTAGGTAAAGTTTTTGGAAGAGGTGTAAATTATATTTTTTTTCGATAGTCGTCATCCTAAAGATCAAGGAACTGCGGCTCTTTTATTTTTATTTCCTCTAATATTCTAGAAATATTTTTTTTAGTTAGTAAGTTGACATTTGTACACTTTAATGACCGACAAGCTTGTTGCCTTCGTACTTAATGAAAAAGAAAAAAAAACTGTCACTTCTATAACTGTCATTGTCAATCAAAGTAAACAAACGATTCAATTCTTTCAAGCATCTAAGTAAATCTTTGTAATAATCCATTTCCAAAGTCCGGGTGGGATTGCTTGAATTCATTGCGTGTATACGATTCAAACGTGTTCTCGTGGCTATCGAAAAGCAGGGAAAGAGTCGTCGTGAAAGAAAGAAATCGGTGTCCAAGAAGCAGTGCCAAAGGGGTCGGAAATAAATCGTAGTCCAAATATCGTGTAAAGGTCAAAGCGAGCAAAGCAGGAGCAAAGCGGCAAAATCGAAAGTCCGGAGTTCGTTCTGAGGTCGTTAAAATATTTCTAAAAACACTGATCACATGAAACGCAAGCAAACAGAAAAGAGTCGTTGAATTGAATCGTTTGTTTACTTTGATTGACAATGACAGTTATAGAAGTGACAGTTTTTTTTTCTTTCTCATTAAGTACGAAGGCAACAAGCTTGTCGGTCATTAAAGTGTACAAATGTCAACTTACTAAGTAAAAAAAATATTTCTAGAATATTAGAGGAAATAAAAATAAAAGAGCCGCAGTTCCTTGATCTTTAGGATGACGACTACCGAAAAAAAATATAATTTACACCTCTTCCAAAAACTTTACCTACCCAATTGTAATCTTTCTTGTAAATGTTTTTTTGTATATGGTGAACGATAGTCTTTGTATTGTATTATTGTTGTTTTGTATATCAATAATCACATACATATTTGTGACGTTTTAATATAAAGGGACCTTATGGAGAAAGGCTGATACGCTCTTCTTATTCTTGTAACTATGGTAACAGTTCTAAAAACGGCGTAACCGCCTGCCTCCATAAGTTCGCTCTAAGTTTTTCGGAATTCATGTGCAAAATATAATTTGTAAATTTATCATGACCTTTTCGGTGAAGGAAAACATCGTGAGGAAACCTGCACACACCCGCAAAGCAATTTGACGGTGTGTGCGAAGCTCCCAATCCGCACCGGGCCCGCGTGGGAACTATAGCCCAAACCCTCTCGTTGTGAGTGTAGTCCGGTGCCCAGCAGTGGGACGTGTATAGGCTGGATTATTATTATAATTATTTACAGGTGCCAAGCGCGGTCTCAAGCGCTCGCCGTCGGGCTGGCGCGGCCTGTTCTCCAGGAGCAAGCAGCAGCGGCACAAGGGCTCGCCGCGCGTGGCGCCGCCCGTCGCCGTTATATCGGCTCCCGTCGAGGTATACTACATTACAGCAGCGGCCGGAAACTAGGCAATAGTTGGACGAGACATGTACTGGGTGTACCATAAGTCGCACGTCACAGTGACACAAGAGGTAGACCGGTCTAAGACGGATCGAACCAGGCTAACATGACCTCAGTAAGAGTCGCATGGTTTTCAAGATTTGCCCGTTTACACTTTAAATTGGACATATCTTGAAAACCATGCGACTTTTACTGAGGTCATGTTAGGCTGCCTTTCCATAGAAGCGGAGAGGAGCTGTGTAGGAATCGACCAATCACATTGGTTGTAATCGACATCTCGTCTCCGCTCCGCTTCAATGGAAACAGTCAAGCGGAGACGACTGTACCTAATTGGTATAGTACGCCACTCATCTCCGCTCGGAGACGAGCCTAAGTGGAATTACATAGCTCTTTTCACAGTTCCGCTCCTCTCCGCTCCGCTCGTCTCCGCTTCTATGGAAAGACAGCCTTAGGCTGGTTATTATACCGAGCGTGCCCGAAGCGCGAGCGAAGCGTGTCCGTTTCAGCTTGGGCAAAAACGCTTTCGTATGTCCGGATGTCCGTTTGTCCTCCTATACAGGTCGCATTTCTCAAGCGATTCTCGTGAAATTTTGTGAGAACACTCGATAATTATGTGACGTTCTCAATATAAAGGGATCTTATGGAGGCAGGCGGTTACGCCGTTTTTAGAACTGTCACCATAGTATTCGTATAGTTACAAGAATAAAAAGAGCTTAACTGCCTTCCTCCATAAGGTCCCTTTTTATTGAGAACGTCACATATGGTATTTTTTTGTTGATTATGTTTTTCGAAAATTGTCAAAATGCCGGAGATATGGGGGTTTTTGCGATTACAAACTTATTTGCGGTGATGATAAACTGACCGCGACCTATGTTGACGTATGGGGACAACAGATTTCCAACGGCAAATTTAAGTTTGTCGCGAGATGTACAGCTCAGAGCCATTAGTATTCATTTGGTATCGCTCCAGGATATATCGATGAACCCCTGCGGCCTGCGGCCGGTGAAGTCGTGCGAGTCGCTGACGTCGGACGACACGGTCGCGCCGCTCGCCGACCGCGCCGCCAGGCCGCTCAAACACCACACCAGGTTAGTGACACAAACGGACATACATACATACATTAAAACTAAGAATTGCCAGGACGATTGTTTCCCCATACAAAGCTAATGATAAGATAGAGTTATTCGCAACTAGTGACCCGACTCGGCTTCGTTCGGGTAGTGCTAATGTCCATAAATAATACTGGGTGTTTTTTTATTTGTCTTAAACATTTTGGGGGTGAAATCAGTAAGTCATACTGACCAACTTTCACTATGGTACCAACCTCGAAATCGCGAAGAAAAAATTGACCCTCCCATACAAAACATCGTGGTCAATTTTTTTTTCGCGATTTCGGGGTTGGTCCCATAGTGAAAGTTGATCAGTATGACTTGCTGATTTAACCCCCAAAATGTTTAAGACGAATAAAAAAACACCCTGTATTTATATTTATTTATTTATTGAGTAACAATTAACATTAACAGTACTTAAACCAAACGTGTTAATTAACTTAGTATACAATCATACAGTAGGGTAAGCAGTTACATAACATTTGTAATTATGGCCTATAATTTTCCTAGGGTTTACACTTGAACCACTGACACTCATTTAATAGAATGTTTAATGTCGCCGGATTTTCATTTCATCGACAGGCATTTCCAAGTGCAGGAGTGCATATTTAGTAACCCATGCTTAAGATAACCAGAAAACAAGGTTTCAGCAGAAATTAGCTTTCGATGAAATGAAATTCGGTGAAACGACACGTTCGATGAAATGAGTCCGTTTGTTCTTCTCTACAGGTCGAATTTTTCAATCAATTCTCGTGAAATTGTGTGAGCGGGTTCGAGAGAAATTATATGGAATTTTTTGTTCGATAAAATTTTTCAACATGGCGATGATATGAGGGTTTTTGCGATTACAAACTTATTTGCGGTAGTTGGTAAACTGACCGCGACCTAGTCGATGTATGGGGATAACAGTTTTCCAACGGCAAAGTTAAGTTTGTCGCGAGGTGTACAGGTCACAGGGCCACTAGTAATTTGTAGTACGATACATGGTCGTTGTGTTGGCAGGTCGTCGTCGTGCGACTCGTACTTCGAGCCGTGGCAGGCGGAGCTGGCGGACATGCGCCTGCGCCTGTCGCCGCAGGAGCGCGACCGGCACATGTTCAGCGAGGAGGACGACCGCCCGCAGGTCGGCTTATTTTATTCATATTAAATTACAAGAATTACAACTTATATACTACGTATACATTTATATTTCCCGCGAAACTGCTACGTTTGATGGCGAGACACGCTCAGTTTTTACACAAAAAACCTATCAAACTCATCCTAAAAAACAAATAACAATTTCATGGGTGGATACTAAAGAAAGAAAGAAATAAACATTGCATGCACGCATGTATGCATACTCTAACGGTGTGCTGGTGCACCCGATATATTCACTGGTGTTTACTGTATTTATACTGTAATCTTCCTTAGCTGATCACAATGACAGGTGTCACTTTATGTAATGTCGTTAAATGCAACATTTTAAAGCGGTAAGCAAATCTCTCCAAACGGAGAAATAAATAATAAATAAATATCAGGGACAATCTCACACAAATTGACCTAGTCCCAAACTAAGCTCTAGGCTTATATACCAGGCAACGATATACTTAATTATATAAAGAAATACATACTTAAATATATAGAAAACATTCGTGACTCAGGAACAAATACTAGCGCTCATCACACAAATATTTGCTCGTATTGGGATTCGAACCCGGGACCGCTAGCTTCGTAGGCAGGGTCACTACCAACTAGGCTAACCGCGTCGTCAAAATAATGCTAGTAAAATCACATCTAGAAATCTGATTGTTCGAACACTCAAACTCGTAGATCATAAGGTTAAGGGGCCAAAACGGCAATTTTTGATGAAGTATAGGTTCTATTAACTTAGTCAAAACTGAATGTATGAAAAATTATATTATAAATATCCCAACATTCACATTTGTTTCTGTCTGACATAATCTTAAAATAACCTATGGAATCTTAAAATAAAATAATACATTTTATTATTAACTTTTAAGGATATGAATAAAGAAACACAAATTTTGTTTCTACTTTTTCATTTTGGCATCATTTCGGAAACTATATGTATGTATGTGACCGAAAATCGTATGTTCCGCTCTAGCTCCTAAACTATTGGACCGATTTTAATAAATGGGGTGTCATATGATCCGTCAAAACCGTGCGCGTGTCATAGGCTATATATAAAAAGATCACAAAAAGACCCTCAAAAGATATTAGGGTGCGTCATGCTAGTACCGGTCGGGTTTTAGTATTTGAGGTAAGGTTATTGTTATTATTTATTATGCTTGTTTTTTTCGTATTTTAATATTTTCTCACATATTTCAGTTGAACCTTCTCGTAGTTTACAATTTTTTGTTGTAGGAATGAAAAAATATGTCAAGTGTATAAATAACTGGTCAGTCGCGCACTGCGGGTTACGTTCTACGTTCATTCGGTATTTTGTTTGTTTAACAGTAGTATAGATGTTTATTTTTATCTGTCAAATAAATTTTGCCCTTTCCCTTTCTTACACTTTAAAATAGACAAGGAGACGGCTGTCTTTATTTGACAGATGAATTTACTTGTTATTGTGAAACAGAGCTTTAGTAATCTATATAAAGTTGTTATTTTTGCAAACAACATTTATAGGATAGTGCCCACACATTTTATTATTTGTTATTTATGTAGAATAGTAATATGAACTGCATCAAAGCGTGGAACGGCTTAATTTTCACCCGACTAGGGCGAAGCAAAAAGGAGGGTTATGATTTTAGCTACGTAAGTTCGCCTGTGGCATGGTTTTGATTTAGTTTAAAAGGTGACTTATTCGAGAATGTTTTTAGCTAAGTTTGGTGACAATCCGTTGCGCCATTTCAGAGTTCTCTGAAATTAGGGGGTCCAAATTTTGTGTACAGCCGACGACAGAAAGATGTTTACACTTTTGGACCTTATTACAATGGAATAAGGTGAAAACGTGTAAACATCTTTCTGTCCTCGACTGTACCACAGCAGTCAGTGTTCATATTTCAACGCCCTCGAGAGTCACCAAGCGACGCTTCGGACCCGCCGTCTGCGGCTCTTGGGAGCTTTCATCAGCCACAACCACCAACGTGGTGCGAGTAGCCCGGAGCTCAAGGCTGTTTCGCACATTTTGTCTAGGGTTTTTATCCGACTACGTCGGCGCAAAAAGGAGTTATGATTTCTTTTTATTAGTCTTAAGTGTGTTAGTATGTTCATCTGTGTCCTCGTAGCTCCTATACTGTCCATTATTATTTCTTTATTTATTTATTATCAGACAGATGGTGCGGTGTTCGGTTTAGTGTTCCGCGCGTGGCTACGTGACGATTAAATCCAACATGGTGGATTAGACACGCATAAACATTGAATGTTCGTGTTGCAGGACTCGCTTTGCTCGACGCCGGCGGAGTCGGGGCCGGGCAGCGTGGACCCCTCGCCCCGCAGGAACCTGCGCGTCGACATCGAGGCCGCCAACGACCTCGCCGAAAGGTACTGTACATTAACAGAATCTTATCAAATGTATGTATGTATGTATACTCTTTATTGCACAAAACAATCAGCAAATATATACGTGTGTAGATATCATTACGAAGTAGCTATTTGTGTGTGAAAACTGAAGCTAGAAAAATTCGGGTTTTACAATAAAATTATTAATTGTGGTAACCTATCGCAATCGCGAAAACTTTTTGCCCGAATTTCATTTGACCGAAAACGTTTCGTTTTTTATCGTTTGTCCGATGACAGGATTCGTAATTTTTTTATTTCATTAAATGACATTAAGTAAACATATTTTTAATCCGAGCAACTTTTCTCCTTGTAGTCACTTGCCCCATGTATTGTTACGTATTTTTTTCAAAGCCCATTTTTCATTTGACCAAAGCGACAACCACCCTCGGGATCGTTACGTATTTTGTTTCTTAATCCATTTTTCACTTCATCAATGCTACATATAGATTTTGCTACGTTACGTCAAATATTCATTTCAGCCCAGAAAATCTTGCTTGTAATTTGTTTCAACTATCCAGAAAATGCAACGAGAAGACGAATCAGGGCAGAACCGACTCGGATAGGTTAGGTTAGAAGGCCAAGGCGGGAGCTTTCCCCGCCTTGGTCTTCGAGGTTATTTTTTTATCTGCCCAGAAAACACAACATATCAAACATAACAAAGTCGATTTAAAAATAGCTAAACTATTAATAAACCGAGCCGTTACATTGGGCAAATGATCTTAAGGTAAAATCAGAAATGGGAAATAGATAAATTATCAAACAATTACATTGGACAACTAATTGTACGGCGAAATCAGTAATAAGGAATAGATAAATTGTCAAATCGGTAAAAAAACCAAAACAAATAATGAATAAATGAAAATATTCGAAGTGATCTTTCGGGCAAACGTAAAAAAATCCAAACCATATTTTGTCGAACAATTTTTGTCGAAACAAAAATAGGTCAAACATTTTTCGCAGTTCAGATAGGTAACAATTAATTGTATTTTTTCCACTGAATTTCCCTTAACGTCAATAAATATGACTAATTTTTCCGATAGATATACAACTTTCTATAATAAAAGATATAATGCCCGTTTTAAAGTTTGTTATATGAAAAACGAAATGGGTGCTCAGGCTTGGACAAGGCTGTATATTGAAGTTGGTGCGTGTCCACAGAAAACGCAGCGCCTTAGAGGAGCAGTTGGCTTCCATCGGGTACATCGACGGCGACTCGCCGCGCGGCAAGCCCGCCGAGAAGCGCCACTCCGCGCGCCCCGACAACCTCGCCAAACGGTGACCTGGCTGCCAGGGGCCTCCCCGCTGAGAGCATTCGGCCTCGAATATTCGAGTGTTGCGGACTTTGAGCCGAGCGTACAAATTTGATAACTATTACTTTATCGAAACACCTTTCATCGAACGTATCATTTCGCAGAATTTTCATTTCATCGAAAGGCATTTCCACGTGCAGGATTTATAGTTTTTTGGTGGTCACTGGTCTAACCTAACCTACGTAACCCATGCTTAAGATAACCTGAAAACAATAAGGTTTTAGCAGAAATTAGCTTTCGATGAAATGAAATTCGATGAAATGATACGTTCGATAAAGTGAAATTCGATAAAATGATGAAATACCTTACATTTTTTATTATTATTACGAATGCTCGGGTAAGAATGCTCTCGGTGAGGACGCTCCTTATCATTAACGTCTGTGTATTTGTGTGTCTGTCTAACCCTTTTGCCGGTTTAACCCTTGAATCGCCGACACTCATTTCACAGAATGTTTTACTTCGCCGAATTTTCATTTCATAGACAGGTATGCGTCGTGCAGGAGTTATAATTTTTTGGCGTAACCCATGCTTAAGATAATCTGAAAACAATAATAGCTTTCGATGAAATGAAATTCGGTGAAACGACACATTCGATGAAATGAGTGTCTGAAGAACAAGGCAACACGTGCCATGGGGCATTAAATCTGCAATTTGTACTTTATTTTTAATGGTGCCATTAAGATTAAATAAATAATGCTTAGTTTTGTTTTGTCTCCAGCCTCTGCAAGGACCGCGACAGCCCGACCTCCCTCAACGACTACCAGAACACCCTCGCCGTCGTCAAAATGAGGTAACTATCCAATTTATTGATTCTTTGACAGAATAACTCAATTATCTAAAGTTTTCGAGTGATTTGTACTTTCACGATTGGCTTGTTCGGGTTGGTTTTTGTATTGTTTAGTATTTTTTTTTTTTTTTTTTTTTTTTTTTTAATAGCCTGTTTGAGTGTCCCACTGCTGGGCAAAGGCCTCTCCTCTTGTTTAGTATTAATTTAAAAAAAAATTCTTATAATAATTACAGATATTCTCGTAGTGGTTATTAGTTAAAATACGATAGTTCTGTCCTTTAATATTATTTTCTTACAGAATACCGATATAAAGTAACATCACTATCTTTATATGTTTTAGTTTAAAAGTAAGTAGATACACAGCTAATATAAGTAAAGAGTGTTTAATTCGCGGACAAACTGCTAAGCAGTTCAGCGAAGTTTTTATATTGTTAAAAGTGTATTTTCTTTTTTAAATAAATAAATAAATATGCTTATCGAAAAGTAGTAGAAATGAAATGCGAACAAATTTAATATTCATATGATAGCTTAAAGGACTTACTTTAAGCGCCATCTTGTAAAAGCTGTGCTGGCGACGTTGCAATTTTTCGTTCTTGATTTCTGAATTTAAATTAAGTGTATCTGTTATGATGTGCAATATTTTGTTCATCAGCGCGACCTCGCCGCCGACTCGGCCTACATACATGTGTAGCAACCGTTTGCTTTCCGGACTCTACAAAAATGTCCTTTTTCAGGGTTCCGTACCCGAAGGGTGCCTAACGGGACCCTATTAATAAGCCTACGCTGTCCGTCCGTCCGTCCTAACTTTAAAGAGCTGTATCTTTTGAACCGTAAAAGATAGCTCGTTGATTTTTTTTGCGGAATATGTGATATACCGCCGGATTATTTATTTATTTATTTATTTATTGGGGAAAAAAACAGATATAAACATAACAAACATGGTGAAAGAAAAAAATAATCTTAAAATAAGTAGATTAGTAGATTTCCTAACAAATAATAAAAAAGTCAAAAAGTTACATAATAAGGGAGTCGCCATACAAGAAACTTTTTTTTTGTATTTGTCCTATCGTAAAAACGCTAATACATACATGCATCAAATTTGGTTTGGTTATAGACCAAACCGTTTAGAAAAACAAATACTAAAAACCGGTCAAATGTGTACGGAACCCTCAGTGCGAGTCTTGACCGGTATTTTATTTATTATCATCATGACAGCCAGTAGTCGTATCGCCATACATTCGGCCTTAACTTTTACCAGTACATTTATAAAATAATACAAATTCCAACCAACCAAAATTAAAAAAAAATCAATGTACTAAATTTCCGCTTCACTTAACCAACAGAGAGCGCACGTCGCCCAAAAAGACCAAAGCGTCACGCTATAGCGGCCTCCACCAGCCTTTGACAGATGTCACTGTCAATTCGCGACTCAGCTGGCACGGCAAAGATGGCCACTCCACTCTCATCAAAATAGACTGGCCAGTTGAAAACTCGACCAGCAACCTAACCACTAGTACTTTAAATTCTACTCCTTTAACACCAGTAACCCCGGTATATGATCCTCTGGAAAGTGATTCAGAAGTCAGTGAAGCGAACAAGCAGACGATTAAAATAAGCAACTGTGATAATTGCGATGAGGAGAAATGTCTGAAATGTGAATTGAAAGCGGCCGATTATGAAAATATAAAAGTTGAAGATTACACCGATACGCTTAAGGATAGTCTGGAAACGAGTCCAGTTAATTCTACAAATATTAGCTATTATAATTTAAATAGACTATCAGCTGTATCTACGTCTTCGAATTCTGATACAGATAAAAAGAAAGAGGTAAATTATGAAAACTTTGACATGAAAGTTATGACGTCGTCGCACGAAAGCTCCTCGGGCTATAGCAACGTTAGTCCAAAAGCTGACGAGCTTTATGAATGCTATAGCTTCACAAGACCAAATTATATAAACTTACAATCGAGCAGCTCTAAAAGCTCCCCCGGAAGTCCTCTAAAAAGTCCTCTAAAATCTACAATAAGTATTACTTTCAGATCGCCTACCAAAAAATCTCCTGACTACGAACCGATAGATAATGAAACTCCTACTAATGATAGAGATTCTGTCTATGAGAATATAGATTTAGAGAAGAATTTGTCTATAGTAGAAGAAGCTACTATACCGGAAGCGGATGCCAGCTTGCCAACACAGCAAGCGTGCCAACCTGACAATTATAACGATGATCTGATTATATTAGAAACTCCTACGGATTCTGACGTTGATAACACTGATGTTTACAGTCAAGTTAAGTTCCTTAAGAAAAGCATAGAAGAAGTGAACGCAATGATACTAGAATCTCCACAGAAAGATATTCATTATGAAAATTTGTCTTTCGAACATAGAGAATACGAGAATATTGATATACAGAAGGACAATGGTAATACTATTCGTAGGGAATCTCTGAATGTTAGAGAGTTAGCGCACAAATTTGAAAGTCCTACCGAACAAAAAGGTACGTTCTTTGAAAAATTCAAAACTGAAATTAAGTATTCTGACAAAGACGAACCACCTGCGTCCCCGAAGAGCTTTAAGCTGTCTAAAAACTCATCAAACGCGAGATCTTTAGATGAGAACGCGTTTGTTAAAGAATTTGGTAATGAAAAAACTTACGTGGATCGTAGAAAAAGTTTAGAAGTCAAAGATGTGAAAAAGCAAACGAAATTTCTGCCAGATCTAAATTTGAATCTCAATATGGAGGAAAATGACAAACAAGCTACTACACCTACTACGGAAAACAAAATATCGTTAATACAAAGATTTGACAAGAAACCTGATGTGAAAAATATAATAGGTTTTGATACTGAAAAGAAATTGAGTAGGGAGAGGATAGAGAAATATAAAGAAGAGAGAAGGAATTTTCTAAGAGAGAAATATAGTTCACAATCATTTAGAAGTAATCCAGAGCAGTTGACTAGAATAAAGATAAAGAAAGAGGAAGAATCGCCTAAGTTTGAAAGAAGGTAAGATTTATCTGAATGTATAACTATTAATCTCCAGTAATACCGCAAAGATAAGTAGTTTAGTACTTTACTTAATTACTCCACTTCCTTTTTGCCAGCGGTCGTCCAGGCGGGGGGAGCGTCTTAATCCTTATGTTGTCAGTGTTCCTTTGGTCCGCACGAAGCGATTCGCTTCATCATTCCTAATGCGAACTGCTAAGGAATGGAATTCGCTCCCATCGTCTGTATTTCCGGACAGTTATAATTTAGGGCTCTTCAAGGCTGGAGTGAATCGGCTGTTACTGAACCAGTGAGCTACATCTTTGGCCTCATCTGCACTTTCCATCAGGTGAGATCGGGGTCAATCACTGTTCGGTCTTATGTAAAAAAAAAAACTGAAAATAGAATGACAAGCACGACTTGGGGCCGTATTAAATTCATCTCGAGTGATCCCCGTCTCAAGACACGTCAAAGTAAACGTCGATCCATAGAAAACTGTAGCTTTTGACGCATCTTGTGACGGGCGTCTCACACAAGATCAGTTGGACGTAGCTTAGGGAAAAGGATCCAAGCCAACCATTTCACACTTGTAGAATTTGACATAATATTGACAGCAATAGAATTCAAATTTAAATACATTTCCTTTGTGGGTTGGACCCTTTTCCCTAAGCTACGTCCAGTTTATTGATACGGTTCTTAGTCAAATACATTGTTACTGCCGTACACACACAGACAAGTCAATTAATTATTAAGATTGATTAAAGTCGCTGCGTCTTATTCAATAGGGAATATGTACTATGTATACATTTTTTTTTATCCCATTTCTCATCAAAATGTGAAAATACCGTAAAAGAGATGGCAAAACAGGAAATTAAAATTAAAATCGGCCGAAAAATACGGATAATATAAGCATTTAAACTACTAATTAGACAGAGAGATCCGTCATGAACTGTGACGTCAACGTACACTACGGCCACATAAACTCCATTTTAAATTCTGTTTTGCTAGAAAGAGATAGAAACGAATCTTTGATGGCTTATGTCTTGGTTATTTTTATAGTTAATCGAAAAATATTTTTTTTCTATAATGTTTGTTACATGAATTACTTTATTAAAGCAAAATAAAATATTCATGCATATTCCCTACTATATTTTTAATTCGGTTAGGGCTCCCTGTGTCTATTTATAAAACTTCTGCAGAACCACAATACAATACAATAACTCTTTATTGAACACCACATACAGCAAGAACAAGAAATACAACAAGAAAGAGAAGTGTTACATAGGGTACGTTCCACTGAACGCCCGCATCGCCATCGACCACGACCGCTGAAATTGCCGTTCCACTAACGTTAACGGTTAACGGCTCAACATAGTGATATAACATTTGCTACTTACAACCATGTACAGTTCGCCATCATATATATCTGTACATATCAGAGTGGTCAAAAATATCTGAACATGCACTCTAACGCCTTGACAATAGAGTCGTGTTCAGATATTTGTGAGCACCTTGTTTGCTGCAATATATATGATGGCGACTGTACTTACCTGTGTTGGAACAAATAAATTATTTTGATTTTTGTTAAAACGCCGCGGGCGTTGTAGGCGAATGTTATAGGTGGAACGCACATGTTCAGCGCTGTGTGCTCACTTTGACCCACCAATATTTTGTGGGCGAGGTGGGCGCGATGTTGTTGTGAACAGTGACGTCATCTATGTCGTCGAGCGATCGCTCGCGACGACCACGGGCCTTAGGTGGAACGTTACAGAGGGTGTTACGATCGTTGCGGGCGTTTAGTGGAACGTACCCATAGTGTGCCACGTTATTATAATATTTTTATCATTACAGGAACACCGTAGACCTGGGTCAGCGCATGCGCTTCAGCCTGGCGAAGAGCAGCCACGAGCTGGACACGATACGGTCGGTCAGTCCGGAGGGACAGGCGGACCGGGCGCGGGGCGCGGGACGCCACGTTGATAGGTGAGTGGAAAATGTCAACTTTAAATATGACTGTGGTTTACTAATGATTCGCAAACTGTTTCATTTCGCAACCATTTCATTTGGCCAAACGCTTTTTTTTTCTGAAACTGTAAATATTTCAGGATTTTTATAAAACTAACCTAACCTATAGGGTTCTACACGACGGTCAGCTTCGTAGGGTCACTAAAAACTAGGCTAACCGCGTTGTCAAATCATGATCATAAAAGTACAGTCATGGTGTCCTTCCATTTGGGCGAAAAAGGATTTATTTCAGGACCATCGTGTAGAACCCTATAGGTTAAGTTGGTTTTATAAAAATCCTGAAACATTTACAGTTTCAGAAAAAAAACGTTTGGCCAAATGAAACGGTTGGGAAATGAAACAGTTTGGAAAGCGTGCGGCTGGTAAACATTAGTGAACCAAAAAAACGTTTTCGACCAAACGATACATTAGGTCATACAATGATTATGCCACCCGACATAGACCCATTGTGATTATCTTTTTGTACAGGAAAGAGAAAGTGTCCCCCTCGTACAACATACGCGACATGGCGGCGATGTTCGAGCAGAAGTCGCAGCACACCGGGTGACAGCCCGGCCGCGGCTCGCGCTGGTGAACTAATTAACAATACTTGACTGACCAGTTCGATGGTGGTTCCAACATAGTTTGACCGTTTACGACCGCACTCAGGCCCTTAGGGGCCCCGAAACGATAATTTGCGATTGTCAAAGTTTGCGTCAATGTTACGTGACTGGAGGTTTCAAGTGATGGGCAATTGAAGCTAATGTCGCCGTCAATAGAACATGTGAACGATGTAAACAAAACCAAACGAACCAATTCACCATGATTACTCGATAATCACGTACTTTTAAAGATCAAGTGAGGTCTTTGCAATGATTTATACACTAGATCATTATTTTCATATTAAGTTTAAGATGAAATAACTATTCAATATACGTTATTTTGAATAAATACACGCTTGGTGAATATTTGAGGTTATGTGTCAAACAGTACTAATTTGTTTACATCTTTTCCGAGTTCTATTGACGGCGACCTTACGATTGAAAGTGCATCAATCGCTTACCTCATTTGTTTGCTAAACTTCATTGAGGAAAGTTAAAAAAAACAATTGCCATTTGCTGTCATTGACTAACAATGCACGGCGTGTCATCAACGGTCAATCTAATAACATATAATTCGCTCTCAATCACGTAGTGACATTGACAATCGGTTCGATTGCTTAGATAAACGATCGTTTTTCACATCAATAATACGTTGTTCACGTAAACATTGACAATCGCCAATGATCGTTTCAAGGAGCCCTTATATTAACTTCCTTATTATTAATATGTAAAGTTATATCGAAACTAGCGATCCGCCCCGCTTCGCTTCGGTTAAAATAAGTTAAAATACAGTCTGTGCCCACCATTCTGATTGGTGAAAGAATTTTTGAAATCGGATGAGTACTTTTTGAGGTTACCTCCTACACCCGAACTTACTCTACCTCTTTGTAATATTAGAAGAGATTTCGCAGGGACGCCTTCCAAGGGACAAACATTTATGAATTATAATGTGATTCATGGGACAGGGAACCTGTTAAGGTTAACCCTTAAATAGGTATGATGACAATTTTTTTTTTCTTCGTCGATCAAGGTAGATTAAAGTATTGGACGCGTATTTTTTCTTTTTTAACAAAACCAAAAAATTACGGAGATACATTGAGCTGAAATGTCGCGTGACGTCACGTCTTGGTACAATTTTTACACAGAAGTGACGTCACGAGTCACCACTCCCGAACTTTGACGCGCTTTATCTTTGTCATTTTTTGTTTGATTGACAAAAGAAAAAATACGTGTCCAATATTTTTTGATAATCTAATCGACGGACTAAATTGAATTTCGTTCTATTTACCCAGTCATCATCCCTATTGGCTTAAAGTTCTTTCTCTTGACATTGATATGGATGGCGAGTGAAGGGAACATAATACTCGGTGGCACTTACACGTTGTTTGGGAATAACCTCCCAGATGCGTGTCGCCATGTTTGACACTCTGATTTACGACTTGGTGCTAGAGCGACTGGGTGATGAAATATGGCCGCTGCCTGAACGAAATAATTTTGCATCCTACCTGGTTCCAATGTGATCTGCGGAATGTCGAAGAATAGAATGTCCAATTACTCCAGGAAAGATACGGTTTTTTAAAACATTAATATATAATAGCCTGATTTTTTTTACTCCATTTTTATAAGATATTCTAAGACACTATATTCATGAATCCAACAAACTTTCCACCCGGAAGTAGGTATATAAATATACTGTCAAAAAATGCCTTTTTCTTTTAAATTAAAAATCGTAATTGTAATTTTTGTGTCTCAGCATAATAATATTTTTGTCTATAATGAGCAGAAGGTGAAATCTAACAATACATTTACACGGAAAGAAGCCACTAAATCAGCAAAATACATGGCTCCGGTTATATATACCCTTAAATGATAGAAAAAGTTAGAAATAAGTAGTGCTTTGATAAAAATGACAAAACTATAAGTGTTAAAATACACTGATCAATGTGTATTTTTTTATAAGGAATTATTATTTACCACCATAAAATCCACCTTCCGGTATCATTTTGTGTATGATTTGCTTGCAACGTTTATATTTATTGTAATCAATAAGGAATGAAGAAAACTGTAGCCAATTACGGTTTTTAAATACGGAAATATGCAAAATGAAAACAATTTTCTAGCTAATCGAATATAAATGAGACATCCTTAGTTATTTTTTGTGCGATTAATCTTGAATATTATAGATCAAAATATTAAGTAAGCAATATGAAAAAAGAAATGTTTATAATTATTTTTAGCAAAATTTTCAGGATTTTTTAAAATTTATTCATATTTTTTAAATAACTTATTGACTCATAATTAGTAGGATTATGTTTTTACCTAATTACTAGAATTATAATATACCCGATACACAAGAAAAATCAGCTATTATAAATTATTTCCGTTTCACCATACTAGCGACCGTAACTTTCCTGGAGTAAATACCTAAGATCCAAATGAACGCTGAATGTGTTTTGATGCTTTTGATAATTAAACAAGGATTGTGAAACATCTAGAAAAGGCCTTTGCGGTCTCCTCACTTGACTATCCACGCCCTAAGTACAGAATCTGCCATCTTGACAACACTGGTACCAAATCACTAGTGTTAATAATTATAAAGTCTTAATGGCTTTTTATGACTATTAATTCTTTGTATAAAATTTTAATTAACATATGCCTTATCTATATTATAGAATGTATTCAAATCTGTGTTGGAAACACCATATCAAGTGCTGTTCTCGGTTAATTCCATAAACAATTGCCAGTGCGCTCTAATAATGGTGATCTTATTGTTATTATACATTAACTCTGCTACTGTGAATAGTAATTTAATATTTTTAATTACTTATAGTTGTGAATAATATAGTTATTGGTGAAGATTATTTGGAAACATTATTTATTATTCAAAACGATTACAACGCTTTTTCAACAGATTGAATTTAATTATTGTTTTTATATTTGATAGGTTCAAGGGGGTCCTGTAGCAATGTTATCAGGACCTGGGGGCTTATTCTGCCGTCCTAAGCTAAAAGGCGATATCTCAAATTCAATTGCCAAAGCAGATTCAGTCCTCTCCTGTTAGTAATGAGGTAGCAATTGCTACGGCAGTTTTGTCTGACATATCGCAGTTTAGCTTAGCAGGCCAGTATTACCTAACGCACTCGCGAGATCGACTTGAAAGTGACACAATTGCTTTCATTTTGTAGGCAGATTTGACTTCAACTGTCAAATATGAAAGCGATCGCGAACGCGAGTGCGTTAGGCAATAAGCCCTCAGGTTGTGGGATCTATAGATAATGATTAATGAACTCCTTAATAAATTGGAGTTGGTTAATTTTTTTAAATATTCATTGGTTATGTTGTTTCTTTGTAAATATTTCGCAAAGTTCGAGCGTAAAAGTCAAATATATATTGAAATCAAAAATACAGATTCGAAATAATAGTATGCCTCAAAATGTATTTAAAATTACCATACAGTAGAAATATGGTGTATAATGATCAGTTATCGTGATAATCATAACCTATTTTAACACAAAAAAGAAAATAAAAGCGAAATAACAAGTTGATTACGAATAAGTTTCAAATAATCTTACCTAATAATAAACAGTTAAGTTACTTTGTTATGTTTTATTTATTATTCTTTTAATTATTACTCTTAAATATGGAACACAATAAAAATCACGAGTTTCTCCAATCGTTATAATAGATGTTCATCATTGATTATTTTGGTTCGTAAAGTATACTAACATTTGAAAACCTTTGACCTTTTTAATGATAATATTTATTTTTATCAATTATAATAAAGACTTCAATGATGGCGATTGAGATGACTAAGACGGTAAGATTAAGAAGGTAATTTTAATGAACAAAATCGATTACGACATAAGATGAATAAGGAATACAGTGTATAAATGCCCTATGGTATTCTTATAATATTGTGGGAACTCGTTTTTTTTTAAATAGTGCCTATAGCATCACAACCCGAGTATTATTACGTATTATAACTTTATTAATTAAGGTTGACAGGCTGATACAGGAATCTCGAGGGCGTTTAAAAGTCGCTGACTATTTAATTAAAATTCTTACTTTATATTTGTTTCTATTAAATTTAATTTACTTAGTAATCATTAGGAGGAGTCCGGAAATCGACACTTAACCTTATCACCGCCATTGACGGATATATCCGTATCAAAGGTTTGTTAATGACGGATTAATCCGTCGTGGTAAATAAAAATAGGAATGCATGTCGTAAGGTTGAGGCTGTATAAGTAAGATTTATTTAAAATTTCGGAATCCACTTGACTGCTAATCTTTCAAACAAAGGTAGTTTCTATTGTGTACTCCGACCGCAAATGATCAGTACAAAATGAAACGAAATAAATAACAAAATAATTCATTTGAATAGCGACTTTGCTGCCTTAGCTAGAAGATACAAATTGTAATGACGGCACAGGAAACTATACTGTATTACACTGTAGCTGACACCAACAGACTACCTGAGTACCGGTCTTAATTGCAAAAAGTATTGTAGCGCATGTGCTGTCATTTCAATTTGTACCTTCTAGCTCAAGCGGCAAAGTCGTTATTCAAATTAATTATTCCGTTACTTATTTCGTTTCATTGTGCACCGATGATTTGCGGTTGGAGTACACAATAGAAACAATATCATTGTTTAAAAGATTAGGTCTCAAGTGGATTCCGACATTTTATAAAATTCCTATTATAATCGGCGTGTCAGTATATAATCTTATTTGATATGGCATTGGAGAGATTAAAAGAGAAACAAAATAAAATGTAATGTTTACTTTACTTTGTCATCAATAATGATTTCATCACGTTATTTGTATTAAATGTGTCTCAAAAAAATAACAGTATTAATAATATTTTTTTACTAAATGTATCATTTCAATCCACGAAGACGCGCCCCGCCACCCAAATTGACATCACACGATACGTAAAACTAAGTGGGGCGCGTCTTCGTGGACTGAAATTTTGATTTTTCAAAGCGGCTTTTAAATATACCCTCTGTTTTGTAGTTTTGATTTGATCTGCATATTGTCAGCAGTGGAACTGCGCCTCGGAAACTCACTTGATTCTCGATTGTAAACTTAATTACTTGGATGTACATTCTGTAGGGATTTAAATTGACGAAGACTCGCCCCTCTACTTCATTCTAGGTATAGCTTAGCAAAAAAAAATGTTTTACGTAACGAGAGGCGTAACTATATTCTCAACCACAAATTAGAAAATGATAATTTGGGTAAAAATGGAATCATATTGCCAATTTCAATTTTAAACACTTGCAAAATCTATATGTACGTATAGTCGCTATTAAATATATTATAGCATATAGTGTGCAAAAATATCTAAACACGCAGTTAAAATAATTAACACTATGTTCTGGTATAGTTGCAGGCGAAATTAGGTGGTGGGGCGCGTCATCGTAAATTAAAAACATAATTTATGTCCAAACTTGCTAGTGAAGTGAGTATCCGAGGTAGCAGAGGTTAGTTGCCATAAGAACAAATGTTAGCTGGTGTAGCAAATGCATTTATTATATTTTTGTAAGCAGTATTTAAAGCTGTCAGGTGTCTAGTATATTGTTGCGTGGATGATAATTAATATTAATTATAATTGTCAATGTCTAAAGTCCCCAATCCGCATTAAAATCGCGTAGGGAACTACCCAGACCCTCGCGTTATGAGATACATTGCATGTCGCTCACGTGTCAGTCGGTCTGTCTGTCACAAGTTTTGACCCAAAGCCATACAGCTAAGGGGGGAACAAAATTTTTTGACCTACCATCGACTGGGGTACCGTTCTGCCCTGCTAAGGTAAAAGGCAGTATTTTACATAACACTACTGTAATAATTGCAACCTCATTACTGGGTAACAAGGTTGCAATTGCTACAGAAGTTTTGTGTAAAATACTGCCTTTTACATTAGCAGGGCAGCGTTGTTTAGAGCTCGTTGAGTAGATAAAATTTGTATTTTTTGTTTTAAAAAATATTGGAACACAAAGGAATGGGAAGCCACCAAAGTCGGCTTTTTACAAAATTTTGTTCCGAAGAATTTTTTAACTTCCCATTCACCTATGAACTTGAAATTTGGTGATAATGATTATTATTACGTATATTTTACTAACAAATACCGATATATTGATAAATCAGACTTTTTTTCTTCGAGTTTCCCTAATTTTTTTATTACAACCAACTTGATTTTTCTGCCAAATTCTACATTTGGTACGGAACCCTAAATGTGCGAAGTCCGACACGCACTTGGCCGGTTTTTTTATAGAGACATTCAATCTTAGTTCTTAGGGTTGGCAACATTTCCAGTATTATTGAATGAAATGAAAAAATTGCTGTCTAATTTTCTGATGAGAAAATAGCTAAAAGGTCAATATTTACTTGTTTAATTAAATTGTTGAATTATTCGTTAACATGTTAATTATCATTCACGTGAACGGCTTGTGTAAATAATGAATCTGCACTTTTTTGTAACAAAATCAATGAAAACACGTCAAAAACATTAATGTGGACAATAATTTAAATATCGCATTTCCCATTTGTACCAACATCTATGTAACTAAGAAGTATTTCACAATTTTACACTAAGCTGCATCCACATATACGGCATTCGGCGAATGTTCGTGTTGGCGTCTCTGTTTTACTTAACGTTTATGAAAAAGACGTCAACACGAATATTCGCCGAACGCCGCATATGTGGTGCGATGAAAATAAATAACCACTTCATTTTTCTAAAATTCAATCTCGATTTTGTAATTAAATAGACTGTAACTGCCAAATATTGTTTTGTGTAATTTTTGGACATTGTACGTAAATAAATGAATAAATACTCGAATGTATGAGAATATACCCTTTAATAATGTATTTCTATGGAATCTTGCTAATTTTCATGTGCGAATGAGATGGTTGCGTTCACTAAGTGCTTTAGCTATCTCTGTCGCCCTAGAGAAGCTGAAAGAGGCGCGTCTTTTGATCATAATATAAAATATAATTTAAAAAAATTTACGCCTAGATGGGAGTATGGGGTAATAGTATATCTGACTCGCTCTAACATAAAAATACATCTTATGTTGTCCGCATTAACATAATCCTCTACTGATATTTAAGGTTCTTAGTTTCTTACTACTGTAGGTCTTAAAAACAACATCTTAATGCCGGTACGTATAAATCGGTTCACCATGTTAATATGGTGAACCAATCTCTCTTAATACTTTTTTAAAAGAGTCTGTTAATTCTTAAATTCCAACATAATTTTAAGAATATATTAATACGAAGCAGCCTGACAAGATTTGGAAATTATTTCTTTATATTTTATTTTAATCAAGAGAAAACGAACGTTTAATCCTTGTCATCGCCATTGACGGATATATCCGCACCTCAGGTTCGCAAACGACGGATTAATCCGTCACGGTTGGCAGCCAAAAAAAACCTACGTATGTAGCCGTATGGTTGGAATTTCCGATGCTTTTCAGTTATATGAACCCATCGAAAAAAATTGAGCAGACCCTATCTCTGTCTAACTTGTAAGATTGAAAAGGAAGGTAAGCCATAACGGACCGAGCGAGCTTTAAAACAATTGTATAATATGACTATGAGCTACCTGTATCATACGCGCTTGTAGTAGCACAGCGACAGAGAATAAATGATATTCAAATTATAAAGTATTTTATTTTAAACTTGTATTCGTTCGTGATATCGTCAAGTGAAACGATTTCTTCGGGAACGATCTTATTTTTCTCGGGTAAGAAGTGTCTTTTATACAAAATGTCATCAAAATCGGTCCAGTAATTAAAAGGCTTGACTAACAATCCAGCCCCAAGTAATTAGTCACAGTGTATAATGAAAATGTATGGAATCGTAAGAGAAACTGATGTATGTGTTCTAATCATTTAACACTATGGTTACCTAATACATGGCTACAAATTATAAACACGTTTTATAGGCGCTCAAGGAAAATAAAATAATAAAAAATGTTAGAAAATTGATTTTATTCTAGACTAGCTGTACATACAATGTTCCTGTATCACATACAATCTCATTTAGAAGATAAAAAACAATACACAATAGTTGACAAAACTCGAGCGAACCTTTAGCGCCATTGACGGATATATCCGCACCAAAGGTTCACTATAAACGACGGATTAATCCGTCACGGAGCAAAATACACTTCCGTATGTGCCAGTAAGGGTACGGCCACGACTTAGCGCGACCGGCGAGCGAATTTGATATTGCATATCGTGTAGATATTATACTGTCATATTTTCTTTATATAAAAATGATTCGTACATCTCTGATAATATTTCTATGATAGTCTAATAGCGGCTTAATACATAAATAATACATCCATTTATATTTCACCGTGTCCCCATGTTTTGCAGACACTCATTTCATCGAACGTGTCGTTTCACCGAATTTAATTTCATCGAAAGCTAATTTCTACTGAAACCTTATTGTTTTTAGGTTATCTTACGCATGGGTTACGTAGGTTACGTTAGATCTGTGACCACCACAAAATTATAACTCCTGCACGTGGAAATGCCTGTCGATGAAATGAAAATTCGGCAAAAACATTCTATGAAATCAGTGTCGGTGATTCAAGGGTAAACCAAGGTTAACATTGAACCTAAAAACCTGATTCTAATTTTCAAGATCCCGAATGTCGTATCCCGTGGGAAAAAAAATTCGACGATCTAGTCTCTTCGGATTATGATTCAGTACAAAAAAATGAGCAAAAAAAAAATACAAAAAGTTGTCAAAATTTTTGACCTAAAATTGCGTCAGCGGGAGATGTGAGGTATTACATTAGTTTTGTAACAGTAAAAAAGTAATACTATAAATATTATTTATGCAATGAAGGCAGTAAACGTGTGCAGGCTCACTATAGTGTGCAACACTAACACTTGTCTAATATTTCATTCAATAAATCCATTATGTTTGAAATAATTACAATTCTACAAATTGCGATATAATTTTACATTAAGTAATAAAAACTCCGCTAAAATACTTTTACAACTCTAAATGCTTTGCCATTACAAATACAGCTGTTTTTTTATCGTCATAACAGTATTACATGTGGTCCAAATCGAAAGGAACCTTATCAGGGCAGGTGGTTACGCCCTTTTTTCACACGGCTGTTAATGACAAGGCAATGAAAACTATAACAGCCTAAGCGCCCGCCGCCATAAGGGCCCGCTTAATTTGGACAACCACATATATGATGTTTTTATTTCGAGGTAAAACCGTTTTTTAGCGGAGGTTAGAATGACTGAACAAAATCTAGAATCCCGTTTATTGGGTAAACATAGTGATTTTGTCATTACATAGACAAAAAACGATAACATAAGTGTTTTACTTAAAATAAACCAATATTTGAGATCAGCAAATCTTGTCAAAATTGTATAAACCATTTTAACGACAAACACACATTCCAATGACTTAAGCTAAGATGCTATTATCAAACTTTTTGGTAACAAGAACACTACTTTTTCTAAATACAGCACCATATAAAACTATGAGTTATACATATTAATATTATTATTTTACAATGTGCCAAAGAAGTAAATTAAAAAAAGTTTAAAACAATAACAAAAAAGAGAAAAAAAGTCTGTAGAAAAGATCAGAAAAAAAAAAATTGGTTACATTAGGACCAGGAATCCGTGGTCAGAACTAGTAACGCACCTGCCTCTGAGGCTCAAATTTCATTAACATTATTTTATGACTTTTTTATGATAATTTGCAGCTTTTCAATTGAAATAACTATAGTTCATAGTGAAATTCAACAAGATTCATCATCCCTATTATAATTCATAAAATAAAATTACCAACCGCAAGGAAAAATTGACTCCTGCAATTATTATAAGTAAACATTAACTGCACTCATTTACGTCAAGATTGATTAAAGTTACTGCGTCTTATAATTGCCTATAGCAAAGAAATTGACAGCAGCAACTTTAATCAAACATCCTTTATTTGGCAATGTATATCACAATATACATACCATAACATTCGCTTTTTTTTTGCTAGTTGTTATACTGTTTTAATCTAGAGTTAAGTTTTAAATTGAACACCCGACTTTTTTTATCTCTGTAACTTAAAGCGTTGAAAGTTAACTGACGTCTCTGAGTGCGGCCGTAAGTAGGGCAAACCTTGGCTAATCGGTGATAGTTTTATTAACTGGTCACATATTTTTATCCCTCGAGCAGATAATTTGGCAAATTCACTATGTAAGAGTCCGTAACATTGCCTTCGATCGTCAATATCTCAAAATATTGCAAATATTAAACTGTCCATACAAAATACATTTGATTATACATAACATAAAATCAGGTAATTCAGTGATAATAGGGTTATTGTGTGATATAGGATTTTAAATAATAAGAATGACATTTCTTCGGAACACATATATAAAAACATGCTTATGAACTCTTAACTTGTCTTAACCTTTATCTGGTTTCCCATTTTTTATCGAAATTCAATGTTTATTCCGCTCAGTCCATTAACAAGTTGATATTAGAGCCAAACCGCTTAGTTTCCTATTGACGAAAACGTTTTTAATTTCTGACAGAGTGCTCGGATACATTCTATAGAATGTATCCGAGCTTTTTTTATTTATTCTTAGAGATTTATTTATTTATTCTTTTTGTTATTATAAGATTTGAGAAAAGCACTCTCTATGACAAATATGTCAGAACTGTATAATAAAATCGTTACATATAATAAAGTTGTTAAGACCAAAAAGTCTGTACATTGAAGATTTAAAAAAAAAACCGATCAGGGCGACTTATAATAAGTAACTGAACATATTAAAACCATTTTTAAAATTTTTGTTTGTTTGTTTGACTGAGCATCACGTAAAAACTACTGAACGGATAATGATGAAATTTTCATAAATATATTTATATAATATCAGAATAACATTTAGGCTATAGAAATTTTGGAAAATGTTAGAAGAAGGGGGTAAAAAGAGGGGGGTAAAGTTTGTATGGAAAAACAAATTTAGATTGTTCTAGGATCATGAAACTCAGAATAAATACTTATTAATAAAAATAAAGAAATACCTGTTTCATAGTTTTTTTTTAATCTCATCCAAAAAAGCAAAAAAGAGGGTTTTATGTTTCAAATTACTGGAATCCATACAACTATAAAATAAAAACCAATGAAGTTTGACCTTTGAAACTTGCTACATATACTTAAAATCACAAATTAAAAAAACTACTTTCGGCGATTTTGGATAAACTACCCCTAAGGGGTGGAAAGGGGGGCTAAAGTTTGTATGGGAGTTTGGTCGTTTTTCAAGTTAGAAACGTGGAAATTGCTATAGGAATACTGTTATCAAATAAAAAAAACACTACTTACGGTGATTTTGGATAGACTATCCCTAAGGGGATGAAATGGTGGGTCAAAGTTTGTATAGGAGTTTGGTCGTTTTTCAAGTTTGAAACGCGGAAATTGGTATACTTATAGGCTACTGTTAAGTGTTAACAAATGAAAAAAATAACGTTCGGTGATTTTGGATAAACTACTCCTGAGGGGATGAAATGGGGGGTGGTAATTTATATGAGAGTGTGGTAAATTTTGAAGTTAGAAACGTGGAGATTAGTATATAGGTTACTGTTAAATAACAAAACAATACAACTTCTGGTGATTTTGGAAAAACTACCCCTAAGTGAAATGGGGGTGAAAATTTGTATGAGAGTTTAGTCAATTTTAAAGTAAGAAACGTGGAAATTGGTATAAAGGCTCCTGTTAACAAATAACTTTCAGTGATTTTGGATAAACTACCCCTAAGATAATGAAATGGGGGCTAATATTTTCATGGGAGTTTGGTCATTCTGAAGTTAGAAACGTGGAATTTGGTATACTTATAGGTTAACAAAAAAAACTATTTTTGGCGATTTTAGATAAACTACCCCTAAGAGGATGAAATGGGGGGGGTTAAAGTTTATAATGGAGTTTGGTTGTTTTTAAAGTTAGAAACGTGAAAATTGGTATTTAGGCTACTGTATACAAATAAAAAATACCACTTTCGACTATTTTGGATTAACTACCCCTAAAGGGATGAAATGGGAGGTGGTAATTTGTATGAGAGTTTTGTCAATTTTGAAGTGAGAAACGTGGAAATTGGTATAAAGGTTACTGTCAACAAATAAAAAATATTACTTTTGGCGTGTTTGGAAATATCTATCCCTAAAAAGGTGAAATGGGGGGTAGAAATTTGTATAGGAGTTCGGTCAATTTTGAAGTTAGAAACGTGGAAATTGGTATATTCGCTACTATTAAGAAATAATAAAAACATTTTCAGTTATTTTGCATTAACTTCTCCTAAGGGGCTGAAATGGGGGGTTAAAATTTGTATGGGGGTTTCGTCATTCTTGAAGTTAGAAACGTGGAAAATGGTATAAAAGGCACTGTTAACAAATAAAAAATAAAACGTTTTGGTGATTTCCGAAAAACTATCCCTAAATGGGTGAAATGTGAGGTGAAAGTTTTAATGGGAATGAAGACCTTTTTGAAGTTAATGAACTTAGTGTTAAAGCTACTGCTTACAAACAAAGAGTACTTTCGGTGGTTTTGGAAACACTACTCCTAAGGGGGTGGCAATTTGTAAGAGAGTTTTGTTATTTTTGAAGTTAGATATACGAAAATTGGTTACTACTACTACTAAATATAAAATACGAGTTTTCTTATAAAGGAATCCCAGGTAAATTGACGGAACCCTTCAAACATTTAAAGGACTCATACAGCGATTTTCAAACTTCTGTAAGAACATTTACATTCCAAAAGCATCATTTGGTAATGTGAAATTAATGACCAGACATGATCATCGGAACTCTTTAATAATAAGTATTTCACAACACGCTACTTTTGCCCATCATTTGTAAGGGGCTGTTTATTTGTTACTACGTAAGACGATTTGGGGGGAGGGGGTCTGAACAAGTCTTATTTTTTCTTACATGGGGGTAGGATGTTTTTACGTAAGATCACAAAAGCAAGCACAAATTAAAGCGTTTAGATATTTTTGCTACTTTTTCTTTGCAATTTTGGTAGATACAGATCTTACGTAAGATTAAAAAGGAGGGACGGGGTTCATCCAAGTCTTATTTTTTCTTACGTAGGGGGAGGGGGGTCAGAAATTGGTTAAAATTGTCTTATGTAATAAATACACAGCAAACAGCCCCTAATGAATGTGGTGAAATGGAAGTTTCGCCAAGTACCAGGAGAGTTCTTCAACGATTAATGTCCCTGCATATTATATTGGATAGCCCCAAAATTTCAAGAGTGATGAAGAATTGGCAATAAGCATTAATGGCATGAATGTAGTGTATATGTGCTGCATGTAATACATAATCACATAATAATTAAACAAACACTAAAAAGCAAACAAATGTTAGGAAACATTACTATTTTTTTGGAAAGTCTGTCCCTGTATGATACGTACTTAATGAAAATTTTATTTGTACCTATCTACTTTTTAACGAAATTACTGACTCTCCGCAGACGAAGTCGCGGGCGGACAGCTAGTTTATATAATAAAACTTCACTATAAAGGCTAAATCAACTATCACAGGATTACCAAGTATAGCAGAATAGCCAAGGTTTTCCCTATTTGATATTTACAAAATAACTAAAGTACTTACATATTAACTAGTAAACTGTGCGCCTAAACTAAATGTATTTTATTTTAAGCGTTCTTCATATTCATTAATTATTAGGAACATATAATTAAATCCAAGAGCAAAATCAAGCAAAATTCAACGCTTGTCCATCTTTGTATTAGAAAGCCATCTATGCAAAGGCATTATAACATTTATAATTAAATGTAATTCGGACAATAAATTGATCAATATTTAGCACAATCAGTCATCAAATTGTCAATGAAGTAAAGATCAATATTTCAAAGTATTGTTCAGATTAATTGGTCAATGAACTATTATGTTACAGTTAAAAATATATTTTGGTCGAAATTGTTTTTACTAGAGAGCTCGTTTAGTAGAACTTTATCTACTTTCGACTATTACTTAGTTTTAATTTACGTTACAATCGAAGGGCGCAATGACGCATAGAATAGAAGCTCCGCTAAGCGGGGCATCGTCAACTCTTTTACAAGTCAAGTTGCAAGTATACGCAGTCATTTATATTTTACCAATAAACATTTTTACTGTAACATTAAAGAAAATTTAAAAGATAGATAAATATTAAACATTTTCAATAATCATTTTCAATAATCATTCAATGACTTTACTGTCATCATTTTTCTGTCATTTAATTCATGTTAAGCTACTTAAACTAGAGAACTCAATATATTGATCAAATCAATTTAAATACTGCGTAAATTTCGTAAACTTTTCAGTATTAGAGCAATCAGTATTAGAGCAATCAGTATTTAACATATTTTTATTTATACTTTACTGCAGTGTACAGTATAAACATATAATAAAGTTTAACGTTGTAAATAAAATAAAAATTGATAACACACTCGTTCCAAGATTAAGTGCAATCGATCGAAAAGCACATCCAAACATAGTCATTCTCAAATCACTTCATGTCATTTTTTCATGTAAATCATCTCAATTTAAACATTAAAACAAAACAATACAATTAATGTAATGTAACAAATCATATGTGATTCAATCCATTACAAAATCATTTCTATTGTTATTACAGTGGGTTAATTTAAAATTAACGCATTCAACTGAACAGCCAAAGACAAGAGACACAGATGCCCAATTGCAGGAACGTTCATTAAATTTAAGTACCGGTTCCAGGTTCCTGAAAATACTGGTATTTCCAGCCCTGTTCGTTCGAGCATCTACTGGCCTGTTAATACGGCCTAATTGCCTTGATGCAAAAAGAAAAGTTTAAAACACCATAATTTCACTTCTCGGAGTGTCCATAAGATTATCGTCGATGGTGAGGTACATGTTGAAAGAGAAGAACATGGCGGTCGAGGACATGAAGTGCCAGATGTCGTGAGCGTCGTACAGCTGCAGCAGCGAGCAGGGGCGGTTGCTCTGCCGGGACTGCGCGGGAGTTAGCTACGGGACAAGGACATGTAAGTCAAGGTCATGGTCAATGACACAAAGTATAGTCTATAACACTGAGACGAAGTCAATAACACTCGGTCATGGGCAATAGCAAAGTGTACAGTCAAGGTCATAAATATGTGTACATTTTAGGACCTTGTCTATCTATATGAGAATGTCACGGCGATTAATGTGACAAGGTACTAAAGTGTACACATATTTATGACCTTGACTGTACACGGTCATGGTCAATGACACAAAGTAAAGTCGATAACACTGAGACGAAGTCAATAACCCTCGGTCATAGATGGTCAATAACAAAGTGTAAGTTTGAGGCAAAGTCATAGACACTTTGTATTTGAAGCACACGCAGGCAAATTAAGCAAAATAATACGGAAAATGTTGTCTTTATTTTAAGGAATAGTTGATGTAAGTATTTAAAACTACATAAAAAAAATTCTAAAAAAGTAATATAATTATCAAAACACTTAAGTCTTTTTTTAATTAAAATTCACGGATAATTTTTATTTATTCCATTCTGTGCTTTTATTTACATAAAATGGCAATAACAATAAATAGAAAATATACTCACAGCCCAATTTGTGCTCTGGTCCAAGTAGAAGTAGCTTGAACTAAACCAGTTCGTATACGTCAACACTATGAACACCCAGCTGTGGACAAGATCAACAAATATAAGTATTTAAAACACGTCTCACCTCATTCTATCAGATGTCACCACAACCCATCACATATCATCTTGCATCATATCACATTTTATCCCTGTCTATCAGATATGATCACAACCTATCACACGACTGCATCAAATCGTACAATTTCACACGTTTCAATTACAAGTTTTATGTAAAGATTCCAGTTCTTGGTGCACTGAGCGACGCCATGTTGTTTTTTTTTATTGCTATACGGTAAAGTGTGATGTGATGTGTTGTGATATGATAGGCCACATGATACTTGCCTGTACCACCGTATAGACTCTCGATGCAGCAGTTTGATGACGATGTAGAACAGCGTGTAGATGAACAGGTTGCTCATCAACACGAGCAGGAGGTGCGAGGCGAAGTCGCGGCTGTGTTGCGCCACGCTGCGGAACCAGAAACGCGTTTTTAGAGATCCGTGGCATATGCAACGAAATAGGTATAGGTATAAATTGACCTAGTCCTAGACTGCTACCAACTAGATTTTCTAAAGATATTAAGGCTAACGTACTCGACGATACAGGACCTACAGTCGGGGTCAATAGAAACGGCCAAAGTAGTGTTTGACACATAAACTTATAAATTTCATCAAGCGTGTTTTTATTTAATAAAACGCATAATTAAATAAATTAATCAAGCGTATAATAGTTATTTATGCAACTGGCACATAATGAAGTCTTTAAAGGTACGAGTGCCGAGGTTCTCTCTAATGACAGGCACGAGTATCTTTAGAATAGAATAGAATAGAATAGAATAGAATAGAATAGAATAGAATAGAATAGAATAGAATAGAATAGAATAGAATAGAATAGAATAGAATAGAATAGAATAGAATAGAATAGAATAGAAATAATTTTGTTGACAAACATTTGATACAATACATATAACACAAAAAACAAACAACAAAATACTTAAAGGTTTACATTTAGCAGAGTATCAAATAGTGTCAAATAGGGCACCACGCAGCATGATGCCGTGACGTGTCGTCTTTAGAGCTAACTATGTACCGTTGCATACATAAGTTTTTCTACAACCTTAAATAAACAATGGCTAACTTTTCTTGTATACTTTCCTTGATTTTTCTGCTAACAAATTACTTGTCAGCAAAGTCATTTTCATTATTTCGATGGGCGTTAATATTTTTTAATTTTACTGTTAAATGTTTACAAATTTCATGCAAATTTCAATAGTTACTAAAACAGTTGTAACAATTTTTTATAAAAAATGGAATGCCAAACGAAACGCTATTGTTCATAGCCATATTATCTACATGTCTATGATATTAATCATGGTGTGACGTCGTTCAGTGGTCGCGGTGTATCACGTCGCTGTCGGTGTGAACAACACAGTACATTGTAGACTCACCCGTACGCGGCGATGGCCCAGTTGGCCAGGTTGGCTATGACGAGCAACGCGCAGCGACCCACATAAGTTGGCGTAATGGCTGCCAGAGGGCGTGAGAGTAGTTCGCGCGCCGCGCGGTATATCACGCCGCTATCTGTGTACAATATTAGTAATATATTTTAAAACAAGCCTAATAGGAACATTTGTAGAAATTTGCAGTACGGGAGTTTATGGGGCCGAAAAATAGAACTAGCTACTCATATCTGGAAAAATTAGTTTTCCTCGTTTTTTCACGCAAAAAGATTTCCCGCGCAATATGGTTCGTAATTTCAATGCGATCGTCGCCGTCTGAATAGACTGAATGGTTAGAGCGTTGGACTACTACGCAAAGACTGCGGGTTCGAACTCCAGTTACGGATCGTTTTTTTTTTGTTTTCTTGTTGTTTTTCTTGTTTTTGTATAGAAAATCGATGAAAATTCGGTTTCGACCCGAGCGACGACGCTCGGTCACCCAAGTACAGTTCGCCATCAAAAATATCTGTACATATCAGAGTGGTCAAAAATATCTAAACATGCACTCTAACGCCTTGACAATAGAGTCGTGTTCAGATATTTGTGAGCACCTTGTTTGCTGCAATATATATGATGGCGACTGTACTACAAACATCCAAAAGTTATATATAAATTAAATCTGGCGACTAGAATAACGGACTCATAATGTTTTTATACAACTGAAAACACTCACAATAACGTTCTAGACGAATCATACGACTCCCCATTTATCAAAATCGGTCCAATAGTTAAGGAGGTAGTTACGGTTACATACATACAAAATGTTAACCTTACCCTTCTTTTTGCTTCGCGTAATCAGGTAAAAAACGTACGCTTCTTAAATAACATATTTTTTTACAGAGGCTTGTCTCAATGTACCAGGATGTCATAGATCAAAAGATATATTTTCGCGATTATTCATTAACGTTCATGTTCAAATCGGCGAGCTATACGTACCGAGCCTGAAGCGGCCGAGGTAGTATATCTGGAAGGTCATCACGAGGCAGGTGACGAGGTGGAGGATGGTGAACGCCACCCAGAAGTAGACGTTTGCGTTTAAAACGCCCACCAAACCTAGGGAGGTAAAATTAAAATTAATTACCAATTTATTGCGTAGGAATGTCTAGGTAAAAGCCGTGGTAGCCTAATGGTTTGACCTGCCGACTCTTAAGCCGTGGTCGTGGGTTCGAACCCGGGCTCGCACCTCTAAGTTATTCGGAATTTTCGGTGAAGGAAATCATCGTGAGGAAACCTGCACACACCTGCAAAGCAGTTTGACGGTGTGTGCGAAGTTCCCAATCCGCACTGGGCCCGCGTGGGAACTATAGGGACGTATATAGGCTGGATTATTATATTATTATTAATTAGGTTATATTTTGTAGATGAAAATGGCAAATTGACGTCACGTATTTTATTTGGTACAATACATGTTGAACACCTAGCATTTACAAGTATCATAATTTGTACCGGTATGAGAATCGGTCAAAAAGTGTTCTGTATGAATCTATTTTGATTAAAATATTTTTGACTTGACTTTGATTTGGTATCATAAACAGTCCAGTACATATCAGGAACGGTACCGACATAAGAATCCGCACCGGTTTCAAAACCAGTACTCACTGACGAAAATAATCAGCGCCAGAACCTAACTAATACATTAGGGTAATTCTCCGAGCGTTTCAACCGCTCTCATTCTCCTGGTCGCATTTATGTCGAATTCCCTATAGATTAGGATAGCATTTTCAGTTATTTTGTAGAAGTCAGGGCACTCTACAAGATAACCCAAAATAGCATCCAAAGCTACAGGAATTTCGACATTAATGCGACCAGGGGAATGAGAGCGATTGAAACGCTCGGAGAATTACCCATTACACACATACCAATCCAGTTTTGGTGTTTGCATCGGTCACACAAACGGTACTAGTATCAGAGTCGGTACAGTCAAGGGCATTAATATCTATACAGCCATCGCGTCAAATATATGTATACATGGACCTTATTCCTAGTGGCATAAAGGCGTATAGATATTGGTATTTATCTCAACAGCAGGTTTCGTGTGTCTGGATGCCCGTGAGACCTCTTAAGAGATGAACCATTTGTTTGCCAGTAAATAATTTCAGTAATATATTATATAAGCTACAGTATTTATTTTTTGATATGTAGTTATTTTAACCTTTATATACGCCAACTTTAGATTAATAAGAAACGAAAAGCTTTTGCGGCAAAATTGATAAGCTCACTCTCTCTGCGTCATCGATCGTGGTCTGCTTTGGGGATACTCCTGCTGTTTCTTTTCCGTCGAGGCAGCGACCTACCTCTGTCGTTAGTTTTAAGTTAGTTTTAATACCTGGTGGGAGACTGGAAACCAGCAGTGTTGCTGTCTCACTCCCATTTTACCACACTTACTACTATGTACCTAACTATTTCTTACAACGTACTTTTTGTAATGTGTTACCTAATGTAAGTACCTAATGTTTTGTGTTGGTAAATAAAAACTCATTCATTCATTCATTCATTCATATTTTTGAGATCTTGGGAACGTATATATATTTATGCCCTTGACTGTACATGTATCAGATTGATAATGTATGATCATGTACCGGTATCAGAATCAGTACTCACCGACGAAAATAATCAGCGCCAAAACACCAAACGTGGCGTGGGCGCGCGCGTTGATGTCGGGATGTCTCGATTGGTAGATCTTCACCATGCATAGCACAGATGTGACGTACATGAACGACGTGTCTGCAAGATATAGGGTTGAGTGATGTAGAATGTTATATACAGACATGGGAATCCGCGGGGCAAAATATTATGACAGGTAGGGAGTTCCTATATCGATAAACTCAATTATCGATGCTTGTTCCATACACTAGTGATCGCCCCCAGCATTGTGTGTATTTTTTTGTAAATATTGTTCTGATGACAAGTATGAAGTTTATACAGAGCATATTTTAAACGATTTATTTATTTATTTAATAAGGTACACCAACAACAAACATGATCGCTAGGTTATAGCTAGGGTGTAACATTGCACTATGAAAAAGTTAATAAAAATAAATAAATAATAACTGCAGCCTATATACGTCCCACTGCTGGGCACAGGCCTCCACTCATAATGAGAGGGTTTGGGCTATAGTTCCCACGCGGGCCCAGTGCGGATTGGGAATTTCGCACACACC